>JPHH03000110.1:0-44838 GCA_000750105.3 Tolypocladium sp. Sup5 PDA-1
GAAGCAGCAGCGCTGGCGCGAAGCGACCGTCCGGCGACACCGACGCCGCTCTGCCGCCGAGCAAGCGATGCTGTTCAGCATCTCCAGTAAAGGCAAGCATCGAAGCCCTGCCAAACCGGGTACACCGGCGGGTCATTCTTCGCGATTATGGGGAGCCGATCTGCAAGGCAAGCTCCCGCGTGGCTCTGCTGGCCGCGCTGGAAGGCTGCATCGAAGGGCACGAGTCCTTGCACAAGGCTGGCTTTCTTCACAGAGACATCTCGAACAACAACCTCATGATCAATGAAGACGACAAGAACCCCTCCCGGCGAGCTTTCCTGATCGACCTTGATCTCGCTGTCAGAGAGCAACGAGACGGCGCCTCTGGAGCAAAAGGGAAGACTGGCACGAGGGCATTCATGGCTATAGGAGCTCTGTTGGGCGATCAACACTCTTTCATGCACGATCTGGAGTCGTTTTTCTGGGTGCTCTTCTGGATATGCATTCATTACAATGGACCGAATGAGCGTGCTAGGGTAGTTGGTCGATTTGATAAGTGGAATTACGTCGATGAGGAAGAGTTGGCAGAACTGAAATCGGGCTTGGTGGGCAATGAACGGCATTTTCTCAATCGGATAGGCCAGTCGTTTACCCCATATTTCGAGCCTCTAGCTCAGTGGATAAACAGGCTGCGACGGCTGCTGTTTCCAGGGGATAAGCCGTGGCAAGACAGAGAAGATCCTGAGCTGTATGCTCGTGTACGGCGGATCCTGCGAGATGCCCAGAGGGACCCGAAGGTAGTGCAAGAGTAGTATCATATTATCACCACGTTGTTCTCATATACGGGCACACTTCTCCTCGGAAGAAGATAGTATTTTGGGCGGGCATAGGTGCATGTTTTGATGGGTGGTGGTTGCGCAGACGTGGCCATCTGATTTGGTGTGGGTGGATTTTCGTTGTCAATGATGGCCTTCCGTATTTGATGTTCCAGCGCATTCAACCCGCTCTTTCTAGCCAATTGTAAGACGCCGTAGCGCTGCCGATTGACGCGTTGCTGCCTTCATTACTGACATTTCTCTTGCTCCGACGTGGTCCACGTCATCATCTGCTGATGGAACAGTCCATCCAGTACAGCGACAAGTCTCCCCCACTCACGTCATCGTGGTGTTCAACACATGTGGCACCGCTCAGGTTCGTTCGCCTATGCAACTAAACGAGAGCGCACCGGGGCCAATCAACTTGGTGGCAAATCTGCACCAGCCCCTCCTCCCTTCCCCCTCTTCCTTCCTTCCTTCTCTTTTTGCCCTCCACATCTTCTGTTTCCCCTCATACTCTTTCGTGCCCTCTTGTTTCCGTCCCCTCTTGTTTCCGTCCCCCGGCCAAGCAACCAAATCAGGCGACAAGGCCTTCCGCATTTTAGCATCCAACCTCAGCTGTCGTGCACGTCCCCACACATCACCGACGACGTTTCTATCATGTATTTGCGGATTCCCCTTCTCAAGCTCTCAACTTCTCCTGACTTTCGGGATCTTGCCTTAGATCACTCTTGGCTAAAAACATCACGAATTCGCGACGAACGGGAAGCGACACGCAATCCGACATCTGCCCCCCTCGAGACGACTACCGCCGGGTGATGAAAAAGCGTCGGGTCAAGGGAGACTGCTCAGATGACAAGCTTGTCGAGAAATGCAACAAATTGGTACGGCCCAGTCTTGATTCATCGCTACTAAGACTTATACGTGTCTAGACCGGGAAAGATTGCTCTCTGCCCGTGTGGGAAGACCATGGAGATCTGTACGTGGAGGAACTTTCGGACGATGTTTTAGCCCTCGTCGTGGATATGGACCGATCAGCGGGATCATTGCGGTTTTTCGCCGCCTCTGATGATGAATACATAGACATGGTTGGTCAGAACTACGAGGGAGTGGTGATTGTGCGCTTAGAGGCGGGATTGAAATACGTATGCTTCGGGGAGTGCCGCGTCGGCAAAGTTCTTCAATTGCAAGACTCTACCACTTGACCTGCTGCCTCTTAGTTACTAATTGCATGGCCAACGTCGTAGGACACTGAATGGTGATAAATGGCGTGGAATCAGGGAGATGTGGTATGGTCAACCGGCTTTCACTATTCTGACTGACCAGAACGCGGATGACATCCAAGGTTTTCAGTTTGTAGACGTTCGCATACAACTGGACTTGGCATAGTCAGTACTGAGAAAAGTTGAAGATCCTGGGACCCTTACCGTCTTCCACGTCGGTCGAGCGAATGTCAGCTAGGCGAGTGTTGGTAGCTTGCACTCTTTCCGAGCTTTCAGCTGACTCTTCCTCGTCGCCGCCGTCGCTATCGTCACTGTCGTCATCAACCGCTTCGACGTCTGGCTCTCTGGTCGGTACGAGATCCCGAACGCCATGATAGCTTGGGACAACTCCGTGTCCAATCGCGGTTGAATTCGCGCAGACGCGTTTGGCGGGGCTATTTCCGAAACATGACCCTCGTTTTGTTTGCTTGGTGCACTCGCCGGTGCCTGTAATAGCTAGACATCAAATAAGCAACTATCTTGAGGAGCGATGCTTGATACCGTACCTGGCTGTGAAAGCACGTCATGATACGACGCAAAGTGCTGCTTGGCAAGGTTGCAGATGCTCCTGGCGATCTGGGCCGTGCGTCTCCAGTGTCCTAGTTTTGAAATGAAATTGATGTCGTCCTTCTTGATCTCCGACAACTTGGTGATAGACAATGCGATGCTGCACAGAAAAAGAACTTCGACCCCAAGACGTTGGTAAATGGTCAACAAGAGGGTACGAACCCCCTTCCGCCTGCTCCGTGTCGCTTGACAGTATGTTCGTCGTTCCATTTCTCCTTCCCTTACGAGGTCAATGATCTTTATCAGGGAAACGGCTTGTACCGTGGCCAACTCTGGGTTTGTTGTCAGGCATATCCGTACTTCATCCACTTTTTGGAGTTCGGCCTCGAAGGCCATGACGGACAGGAAGGATGAGAAACGAGGAAGATGGGCGAGAAGGAAGGTGAGGAAGGAATTGAGGAAGGAAAGCAAGAAAGGAGGCATGGGGCGAGGAGGCGGGCTAATAAAGGCGGGGCAGCTGCAGGTTGTTGGGCTGGTCTGAGACAACCGGCGTAACCAGTCATAAAATAACCTCGGTGTTGCGGCTGACTTCTGTGCCCCTGTCACCCCTTCCTTCCCTTCCTTCCCTACCTTCCTTTGCTTCCTCTGCCACTCTGTGTATGGACCCTGTTGGCCCATAATGCAGACCTCGCAAGCCCTTGGGCTGACCCCTGCGTCCATGCTCTATCGATCAAAGTGACCATCCATGTGGCTTGCAGGAACAACCTCGCTTGTGCATATCGGAAGCAGAATGCTGGTTCATTCATTGTGTTGTTCCCGATACCAAATCGATCAGCTTGAAGGGAGACGTGATTAAGGTCGAGGGTAGTGTAATGGCTTCTGGAGTAGTGAAATCCTTGGGATTGTGCAATGGAGAGCTTCGGTCTAATTACGTTCACAATAAAGTCAGCATCGTGATGTCCACCTTCACGTTTCCAGACGGTCGCCACTGTGTGAACCGACACCACCAACTCACCTCACTTCCCGTCCCGCCATCTGCTTACCGTGCCCTGATTCACAAAGTGGCTTGCAGGAGAAAGGTTCCCTCCTCCATAACCCGGGGCTTGCGTCAGCCGTACATGGATGCAACTCGAACCACAACCAACAGAAATGCGGCCACGGAACGCGGTTGTGCTGTGTTGGTTCACGTATGCCGATCTAACTACATCAATCAGCATGGATGAAGCGAGGTAGTTGTTCTCTCAGCCGATGGAGAGAAGATTGTGTCGTATTGTCGCTGGGGATGGCTTGAACGTCTATATAAAGACCACTCCTCCAGGGCCACTCCTGCTCTCATTTCATGGTAGCATGCTCTTCTCGCCAAGAGACAGTGTACCGTTGCTCTCTCAATTATCTCACTTTCAATATTATCTTTGTTCCTGTCTGCCGTTGTGTGAAAGACTGGCCATCTGATCAATCTTCATACTCACCCTGCCAGAATCAGCCACGCCTCTCGAGACCTGCTGCCAACTTGTATCACCATTTAATATGGATTCGAACAAGTCGACACAGCTTCCTGTTATGCCTCAGCCTTTCTCAACCCCTCCCAACAGTCGCTCTGCCACGCCTGACCCCTTTGATGAAGCTTTGGAAGAAAGCTCATGGATGAAGGGCAAGGAAAGAGGCAACAAGAGAGAATGCCATTCAAACAGAAGCAAGCAAGACAGCAGCCCTGGTTCATCTGAAAGGTAAGCAACAGTATGTGGTGCTGTGGTGAACAGCGCAGAGGTGCCGGAGAGCAAAGACAATCGTTTGCTATATCGACTAGACAGTTGCTGACGAGGAAGCAGGGCACCTCCCCCTCCACCGCCTTGCAAGCAGGGTGGTCACTCGAAGCCCTCGACGCCTCTGCCACTCGATGTCAACGAAATGGCGTGTTCCTTGACGGTAGAGCCTGGCGACGTGTCTACCCCGGCTCAGGTGGCGGCTACTGGTGTCGAACGTCTGACTCTCGGTAGTGAACAAGCGCCAGGCCACCTTTCGTACGCCACCATGCGCAACACGTCCGGGAATGCTCTGTCTACTTCGGATCAGTGGCCAACTTCTGTCGGCGCATCCTCTTCACGCGACCAAGGCCAATCGCCGGCTGCAGTCCAAGCCAAAGGCCGTACGGTCAGGGTGGACGAAGCCCTCGACGCGGAAGCCCAACGCGACTTCAGCGAGCTGTGGAACAGGAAGCAAGAGGAAAACGACACGCTGGAGTATATGGATGTCCCTGACACGGCCGCGTTGGAGGAGTTGCGGTCTGCACTCTCCATTCATGGCCGCCGACCTGCGCCAGGCACGCCCCAGTGCGACAATGTCGGGGCCTCGGACCACCTGTCGGAACCCGATCGCCAACGGGTTATCCGCCGCATGGCCGGCGTCGCGTCGCTCATTGCGGCGCCTGGCAGAACTGATGCCGGACATCGCTGTGGAGCCCGTTGCATGTGCAACCCGGCCGGCAACTCAGGGGAGAGTGCAGTCGAGAGGGCAAGGACAGATATCTACGCCACTGAACACCAACCGAGACAGGACGATGCAAACAACAATATTGAAGCATCCCAGGCAGAAGGCGAGGGTATCGGCAGGGCTAACAGTCGGAACGGAGCGGGCTGCGTACAGGCGACGGCTGTTTCGACACAGACTGCCAAGAATGCTGTGATCTCCTCGAGCCCCATGATGGATATTGAGACTTCCAAAGTCGACGGTCTTGACACGCATGGCTCCGGCGCGAACTCTGCTCCAGCCGCTGCTTCTGAGACACGGTATGCGTCGCATGAATGGCATAATTTCAGATACCTCTTTGACTACGAAGAGTCCGTGAAGTCTCCTGCTGAGGTCGCTAGTGGACCGAATGATTCGGAAAGCCGCCGAATTGATGCAACAGAGTTGGAGGGCGCGGACTTTCAGTTGGACCTCTTCGGGCCCATTGTTCCAGCTCGAGACGACAGCAATGGCGAAGACCACGACTGTTCCGCAACTGCGGCGCCCGTCGAAGCGTCTTCATCGTCAACCCAGGACTGTAATATGGTGGAACACTGCGATTCCCCAGCGACAACTGTCGAGGACAGACCGGACCAGGAGGAGCTTGCGATGTTGTTCCATGTTCTCTACAGCGGAACCGCAAGTAGGGAATCATATCGGGAGATGGGTCTCTCTATGCTCGGTAAGTAGCACTGCACCACGAGGTACGGTCGCTCCCTCTTGGTTGACACGATTCATCAGACAATCCTGGGTCGCCACCTGGCTTATTGCAAGCCGATGCTGTCGACCCAGATGATCCTCGCATCACCACGCACGTTGACATAGGTGACATTCTGGGCCCATCGGGGCGCTCTGAAGACACCAATTCATCAGACAATCCTGGGTCGCCTCCTGACACGGCCGCTACCCTCGGCTGTTAGAACTGACGCCGGAAACCGCTGTGGGAATGACTGCGTTTCCTTCGACTTCTTGATGGACCGAATGATTGGGAAGGCCCCCGAATTGACGCATCGGAGTTATTGAATGCGGACATCCCATACGACCTCTTCGGGCCCATTGTTCCAGCTCGAGATAGCAGCAACCGAAGCAATGGAGGTGCCTGACGGACTGCTCGCTCAGGGCATACGTTCGCGAAACGCATTGCGATTGCGGGTTGAATACAGGTCTGATTTCGTTGTCAAAGATGCTTTGCTGCCAACTGTTAGCTCACACTCATTCAACTGCAATAAAGTTATGTCAGTCTTTTAAACTTGTAGGATGCTGAATGTTAAGCTACGGGGACCAATACAACTGCCTCTATCTGGGTACTTCTGCGCAGTCAACGGTGCGGTCGCGCAACGTCGCAAGCACTTCACGGCTTGCGATCAATGAGGCGAAGTATGATCAGCAGCACAAGCACCTTGCGGCTCATATTCTAGCAACTCGAACAAGGATGATGCCGATAGGATGAAGGAGGCCGCGAAGAAGTCCAAAGAGAAGCGTGGCAAGGGTGACGACGAGAGCATGCGCATCACCAACGACACCGAGGAGATGACCATGAATGGATGCAGGCAAGAAGTCAAAGGAGAAGCGCGGGAAGTAATGACCTCCCGAGGGCCAGTTTACCTTACACAACTGTTTGCAGAAGGACTGAATTCGATCTGCGTTGGAGGTTTCTTGACAATCACAGCCTCTACTGTACTCGTTACAAGGCAATAAATTTCTGGCTGCGCACCCGTTGCGAGATCTGCTTTGCTGCCTAAATACCGCGCGTCCATGTGCAGCAACTTGACGTCAATTCAGCGGTTGAGCCCATGATTCACGTCCCTCGACGTGGCGGCAGCTGTGGATGCTGCGGCGGGTCCCGAAGCGCTTGGCGAGTCGGCCTCCGGCGTCGAGCCGCATATTCTCGGGTCGCTGTGGCGGCCCTTATGGCCGGGACGGACGCCCCGCCGGGAAAGGGCAAGATGGCATCTGCCGGTGGGCCAGACCAGGTCGCGGGGGAGTTGCAGGAGCTGAACATTCAGCTGCCAGGGATCGCAGGGGCTCATTGCCGGTCTGAACCTTGCTGGAAGATACCCCGCAATTGACGCCTAATCCATCTGCAGGCCACCACCCCTCCCGATACTTGTGGTTGGGACCTGAGGGTGGTCGAAGCTGCTGTGCGTCAAGTGTCGGGCGTGAAACTAAGCGCTGAATCCGGCCGAGGTATGAGTCTGAGATTTGCTTGGCAGAGCGTCTGGGATTTCGGACGATGGCCTTTGTGCAAAGAGACGCAGTCGCGGAAGTGTATTTGGCTTCCCGCGCAGCCGAGCAGCCCAAGACAAGGAGCTCAACGCGCGATGCCGGGTTTACGTGCAGTGGAGGCTGGGCAATTTTAGCTTGCGACCACGCACGTTCGTCGGCCAGTGTAAGGCAGCTCTATGCTTATGAGGTCAAGCGAAAGGTTCCCCGGGCTTGCTTCGCCGGAAATAATGGTGGATGCGCCGTCCTTTGCTTACTAAAATCCCATTGCGCCTGTGGTCAAAAAAAAAGGCGATGCTGGGTCTGGGGTAGGGGCAAGAAGTGGGCGTGGAGATGGGAGTTCATCCATCGGCCCCAGTACACAGGCCCAAGGATTCACGTTGCGCTTCAGGGTCGCGATATGCGTCTTTCATGCAAGATGCACGACTCTGTGTGACATCGGCCGGGGGTGATCTGAAAACACCAGGAGTGCTATCCCGGTTCTTCTGCTCGCATGCGCAAGTCTCCCCCTTGAGAGGCGACAGGCGAGTGGTTTTGGCCTTGCCGTGGGACTTGGCCGCCAGGCTCCTCGTCTCGACTCTGAGAGAAGCCAAGCAAGTCCAGTACAACCGTCCTCACCATGCCTTCTTCAACCAAGAGACTTGGTCTGCAAGTTTGTCGATGATGTTTATCGGCGGGGTTTTTGAGCTCGAAGTACCTCAGCAAGTGCGTAGTGGGCCTCTTCTATCGTTAGACGATGGCTTCCATGGGGTCAGATGGATCTCGGCATACCGACAAGAGATAAAGCAGCCAAGATAGTTCGTCCTCCCGGCCCCCTTGGTAGAGCCGTGGCCAAAAGTCTTCAAAGGTGCTGCAGCGACCACCGTGTTTCTCGATGACTTCGGGTGCCCGTGCTACTTTGGAGAGCTGCTGGCTGGGAAGTGCAGCGAAAAGGTCGATAAATGTTGTGAAGTCCAAGTGGAAGAACTGCTTCTATCGTATCGGTAACGCAAGGTTTCCTTCGGTGCTAGGACTGTCCTCTTGCTTCGGGGTTTCTTGAGAGACCGCAAGGCCAGGCGAGCGTCAACCTGTTCCTTTGTGTAGGTCATCCTTGGGGTAGCCCGTGGTTTTAGAAAATCGAGAGATACAAGCTGGGATGTAGACGGTTGCCGAAATAGATAGCTGTGTACAAGTTAGGAGTACCTCCCCTCCCCTTTATGCACTCGGACACACTCGGCTTTGCCACGACCTTGCCACGACTCACTCCTCGATCAGCCACCTGCGCTTGCTTCTGACAGCCTGGTCACCCAATCAAGTCGACGTTTTCTGGGATTGTTGACACATCCTTCCGCACAAGTCCGAAGCTGGGACACCTTGCAGGCAGTTCCAGACCCATCGAACGCAATATTGGCAGGCTGCTGCCTATGCCGGTCGACGTGAACGCACAAAGTCCAACGAGCAGTTTAGGCAGCCGTCGGCTGGGTGGCCGCTTCCTGGGCTGCCAACATGACATCCACGTGCAATCCTACGTGAATGAGTCCTCGTCGCGCTGCCGAACAAGCCCAGTACTTAAAGGCCACACCACTGCCCTCAGAGGTGTTGGTGAGATTCATTTCCCATGACTCCTGCTACACTTGGACAGCGTATCACGTTTTCCTACTCGAATTGCACATACATGATTCCGCTCCGACAAGCGCCATTCTCACCAAATTAAATCTGGCGCAATGGCCCTTTACAATCCAACCCAGCCACTCGACATGGCTGCTACTGTGCGGGGCTCGCTCGTCAACGCAGTCAACTGCTCCAAGTGTGGATACAACAATGTAACCGGAAGCAAATACTGCGCAGGCACCCTATCTGGCGGTGGCTCCTGTGGACAGGAGCTGCCCCAGGTTGTCTGAAATGGCTGTTCACGGCATAGTTGTGTAAGTCCTTTGTTCGATCAAGAGGGGGAAAGTAGCCAAGCTAATGACACGCTATCTGCAGGAAAAGCGGTGATAACGGCTGGACAAATTTGAAATGCTTGGTCTTATTTCTGGTTGGAGGCCGCCGCGAGGATGTATGTAGTGATGCAAAGTCCAGAAAGTCAAGGTCTATGGCGACTCGTGCGCTTTAACTGAAGATCAAAAGGTGCTGTTGGTCCATGCATCTTTCAGATTTGCGTGCTATACACAATGTCGCCTCATTTGCCCCACGCAACGAACTTTTTCACAACGTCAGTGAAGCCCATCTGTCCCATGTGAAGCATCACCCTCCTTCTCCAGTCCAATTCGTCGCCGCTGGCAAGATTCATTCCACTGGAAACGCGGAACTTAGTCCTAATCCATTCTACGGGCACGAATCCGGCGGTTTCCCAATCGATGATGCCGATAGAGTCATTGGCCAGGTCCACCAGGATGTTGGATGGGCCAAGGTCGCAGTGGTAAAACACGAGGGTCGAACAGTCCATGTCCAGTTCCAAGCAGCTCTTGCGTAGATTCTGGGGGCTGCAGTCCACCTTTCGCCCACACAGATATCGTTCCGAGAGGGCATTGCCGTCAACGCCGCTGATGCTGCTCCTATCAGCAGGGACCGCCAGTTCCCTGCAGATATCAACAAGCCTCTCGGCGTAGTGCTCTCTCATGGACTCGTCCAAGGATGCCCACAAACTGTCGATAGTTTCTCCGGAAATCCGGCTCAGCACAATGTAGTATCGACCATCGTATTCGGCGTGGTGGAGTACATCGGGAATCGCAAAGCTCCAAGTTCGTTGTTGGAGCCATGCCAGCGTGACGTGCTCTCTCGTCACCTCTGGCACATCCAGGATCCTTACTTTACAGAAGGCATCGCCGATGCTGAAGACGGCAGAGACGCCCCCAGCATCGTATACTAACTTGATGTCGCTCGTATCCGATAGTGGTCGACTCTCTGGCAGGGGAAGTGGTGCGTCGGAGATCAGGTAACCTCCGCCATTTCCATCTCGCCAGGTACATTCTGAAAGAGAAGCGCGTGAGAGTAGGAGTTTGTTCCCGATGAGCCAGGAATTATCGTCTATTTCCCGGATCGACTCTCGGACTGGACGGTCGGCCATTGGTGAGCACTGATCTGTTATGAAGAGTATGGCTGTCGAATTGTGGTCGAATTGTGGACGGTTCGGTAGGAGAAGGCTGCGCCCACAGGAGAGGCAAAGTTGTCGTTCCGGAGCTTTGAGTTTTTCCAGCCCGTCGACTTCGCTGGCTCATGCAAACGCATGCGTTGGTGCCTCTCGCAAGTCTGGCCGCCAATGGCGCGTTCCATGCTCTGGGCTCAGCTGCTTTTGGAACGCGTGCGACACTGCCGTCGAGTGGCTGTCTGTAGCCACGGGCGATCATGGTTGTCAACAATGCCACGGGGTGTGGGTTTGATTGGTCAGCACCTTCCCATGCTAGAAGAGGTAAAGTTGATTGGCTGCCACGTCAAACCGCAGTCCCGCCGCCGCAAAGAGAGCGGAGCCCTCGATGACAGCGTTGCAGTTTGCCCCCTCCCAATGCAGGTCGGCTGGATGCCAGAGACAACAACTTTAATCGCGGCTGAGCGCCCCTTGGTAACCACCAGGGATCATGCGGCTCAGCATGCTTGACAGGCTGTGGAACTGTGCACAAGACCACGATCAGTCCAGAGAGCACCCGCCAGTCTCAATCGCCGAATCGGCAAACAAGCTTGCACGCGAACAAGCGGAAGTGCGTAACACCAAAATAGCGGTATTCAAGGCCTTCTGCGCCTCATTCGATGAGACCTCGGACTGCCAAGCAGTTCACCTCCGGACCTGCGTTCCGATTCGCTCAACACTTCTCCTGCAGCTTCCTTCAATACTGGGATCAGACACTATCCGGCACGCGACCCGTGAGACGCGTGCGGCTGGTTAGTGGTGTGTCAGCGGCGAGCCAGGGCCTCCCTAGCCGCAGTCTGCCAGCCAATCAGACCTACCTGTTTCTGGCATTGTTGACACCACCCAGCTTGCTATTACAGATCCCAAGGCTTTATCGTGCTGAGCGCATCTTCACGTCTGTCAAAACAATGCATCCGTTTCTCGCGATCGGTGAGCCAACGCGCGAGGGAGTCGCGGAGAATGGGCTCGGGGAGGAGGCCCGGGTGAGGGCGGGGGCGGCGCTGCGGAAGGTTGACGAGGAGCACCGGGACAACGAATCGCCATGCAGGCAAAGATGGGATTTATTGTCTTGGGGCTTGCAAGGCTGGGCCAATCGTGTGCAGTGCATAAGTTCCAGTCAAACTGCAACTGAAATGTCGCCACGCCGTCCACCAAGATACGCTTGAGGAGCACATTCTAGGGCCCACTCCTCAAATTCTGCAATTCCAGGAGCGTCGTCTATCCCAACGCCAGTAGAGGTAGATACCGGCGGGCTGGGCATGCTCCCCGTTGGCCGCCCGACTTTACGGCGTTTGCGTGGTGGCTGTTCGGCGTCGGCATTCTCCCCGGTCCGGCAATCGTCATGCTGCTGCTTTTGATCACCAGTCAACAAACGGCAGCATCCTTCATCACCACGTACCCCAATGCCGTTTACGTGGTCAGGAGCTTCCTCATCGGCCCATGGAGACTCTTTGCCAGGCCACTCGTCATCTTCCGAGGGATTTTTCCCGCCATCCCCTGTGTCGCTTAGGCGACATTCTTCTCCAGCTCCCCGCCCAGCCCAAGCCGTGCATATTGATGATTCATCGGTCGTGCCATCAGGCCCACAGCCGCTCAGCTCAGTGTCGAGACTCTCCAAAGCACAAGGATGCTGCTTTGGGGAGTATGCGCCCGACGCTTCGATGATATCGTCAGCCTGCCCCAGAGGACAGCCCGTGAGAGCAGGATCGATTGGACATAAAGTGCTGTCAAAGTCGTGTGATGTGCAGGGCGTGGGCGGGGTCGTCAGTGATGGTGCAGGTGAGAAATCCGAGCGGCTGACTGGGGAAGAAATCGAAGGCTCTATGCCATCCATGCTCTCTTCCTGACAAGCCCGCCCTGTTGACGATGCTAGCCGACAGTTGTCTTCGCCTCCCTTACGCCTCCCACTACCCTTATGTGTCCCACTATCATCAGATAGCACGTCGGCTCTTGCTGACGTCTTATTAGTACCTGTGATCTTCCAGTATAGTTGACCACGGTGACTCACCAACACTACTCTTGTGACTGGGCTGTTCTCTCATAACGGATTCAACAAGCGTCTTGAGCGACAGAAGTGTGTCGTCTGATTGCGAAGCATCTGGGCCACCGTCGGCAGCACCATCGTGGCCACCAATGTCGTCCAGTTCCAAGTCGGGATCTGAGGAGATCCAGATCGGCTCGTCGAAAGAGATCCCAGGGACGGCGGGTGAGTTAGACCGCACCGCACCAGCCTTGCCGAACGGGCCTTCTTTAGGACACTCAGAGAAATGTCGCTGTGGCGAAGGACATGAGGGCATACGTCGCTTTACTGGGCGGGCATGAACCCTCGATGCCGCAGATGGAGGGGTCCAAATGACCTGATAGTCAAGGAACGTCCAGCTTCCGCATATTACGACAGAGGCATGATGGCGCCTACAGATCATTGGCCACCAAATTGTGGCCCCGGCCTACTCACCCTGCCTGAGCGGCGGCGTCGGGGCGGCGTGTGGGCGATTCCGGAGCTGAAGGCAACACCCATGCTCTCATGTAAAGTGGGGATCATGCAGCTAATCATATGATTGGCAGGCGTCCAGTCGCACACAAACCAACGCAAAAGATGATCCCTCATAGAACCCCGCTCAACGTCGCCGCAAAACACTTTCGAATCGTGGCAGGACCCGTCTCAAGATGAGCTTCGGGTTCAGTATAGGAGACTTCGTCGCGTTGCTTCAGCTGGCGACCAAATTACGCAGGGACTTCGTTGGCGCCCCCGCGCAGTTCAAGGCCCTGTCAGATGAGTATGTCCACCGGATGGTTAACCGCCCGGTAATTGCTAAAGTTTGTACCCTTAGAGTGAGAAGCCTTTCAATTATCATTCTAGACGTCAATGTCGCGCTTTCAGAGTGGGACGTCCACGACCAGGAGCAAACGAACATCCGCGACATTCTCGTGGGCTGCCATAATGTCCTCTCCGACCTAGATAAAGCCCTTCAGAGGAATGTTGGCATACAGATTAGCGGCGGAGGTATAGGCACCCGGGTCAAGCGAGTTTGGAAGAAGGTGCACTGGCAACCAGGCGATATTCATGAGCTTCGAGGACGCCTTACGTCGAACATCGCACTGCTCGATGCCTTCCTAGGGCGAATGTCAAGGTATTTCCCCCCAAATAATGTTATCGTAACGGAACTTCAAGTTGAATCTACTAGTGGTATTGCCATTGAGACGAAGAAGGGCGTGGATCAGCTGAAACAGCGGCAAGCTGACCAAGATCGACGAGACGTTCTCAATTGGCTCACGCCGACCGACTACTCCACGCAGCAGCATGACTTCTTCCACCGGCGACAAAAAGGAACTGGCCAGTGGCTTTTGGGCTCGTCAGAGTACAGGGCATGGCTGCGGGAGTCTGGGCAGACACTGTTCTGCCCCGGTATCCCCGGGGCTGGAAAAACTATACTTGCATCCATAGTCGTGGATGACCTCACAACGGTTATCCGTACAGACCCAACTATCGGCATCGCTTATATTTACTGCAACTTCCGGCAACAAAACGAGCAGACAATCGACCACTTAATGGCATCTCTCTTGAAA
The DNA here is from genome assembly GCA_000750105.3 of Tolypocladium sp. Sup5 PDA-1. NCBI lineage: Eukaryota > Fungi > Ascomycota > Sordariomycetes > Hypocreales > Ophiocordycipitaceae > Tolypocladium > Tolypocladium sp. Sup5 PDA-1. The sequence goes on from JPHH03000110.1 coordinate 13,965, forward strand.
CAACTTCTTGAGAACGAACCCCTCCCAGCGAAGACCATGACCGAATTGTCGAACAGATACAATAAGGAACGCAAACATCCACGACTCGATGAATTGACGGCGTCTCTGAGGTCCGTGGCAGGTGCATATTCCAAAGTCTTCATCATCATAGATGCGCTCGATGAATGCTCAAACTCCAATGGGTGCCGAGCGAGGCTTCTGTCGGAAGTTTTCCGTCTCCAGACTGACTTCAATGTGAACATACTCGCAACCTCGAGGTTCACTCCAGAATTCGAGAAACCCGGAAAGAGCATCTCGTTGGAGATTCGTGCTCGTGATGCAGATGTGCAAAGTTACGTCGTCGAACGTCTCTCACAACATCCGATGTTTGTCAGAAGTGGGCATCTTTTGCAGCAGGAAATTGTCACGCGGATCGTTGAAGCTGCAAGTGGAATGTGAGTCAGTTCTGACCTACTCCATACGAACGATCTAATAAAAAATAGGTTCTTACTTGCACAACTTCATGTTGATTCCCTGAAAGGGAAAAGGTCAATTAAGGCACTTCGCACCGCTTCACAAAATTTAGCTACGGGGTTCGAAGCATACGACAAAGCATATGAGGGCGCTATGGAGAGAATAGCATGTCAGTCTAGAGACGAAGAGGAGCTGGCCAAGCAAACGTTATTGTGGATAACCTTCGCGCGGTCGCCACTGACCACATCTCAACTACAGCATGCCCTTGCGGTAGAGGTCGGTGAAACAGAACTCGACGCGGACAATATGTCACAAATTGAAGACATCATCTCGGCATGTGCTGGTTTGGTCACGGTCGACACACAAAGCAAGGTCATTCGTTTAGCACACTACACGACACAGAACTACTTCGAGCGGACGCGAAGCCGTTGGTTCTCAAACGTTGAAACCAACATTGCGACTGTCTGCATTACGTATATCTCGTTTGATGTCTTCGACAATGGGCCTTGCCACACAGATGCGTATCTCAAGGAGCGGCTGCAATACTACCCATTCTACGCCTACGCAGCACGCAATTGGGGTCACCATGTCCGTGGTGCTACGGGCTCAGCGCTTCATAAGCAGCTCTTGGACTTTGCCAACAGCGACAGGCATATGCAAGCATCGGCTCAGATCTTGTTTAGTTCCCATGTCTGTCCTTCACTGGTAGCCACCGAGAACAAGGACACTGCACGGGTAACTGGTCTTCACTTAATGTGCTACTTTGGGCTCGAAGAACATTTTCGAGTCTTACTCCCACGGTGCCCCGATCCAGATATTAAAGATTTCTCAAGTCGAACGCCCCTATCACGGGCTGCTGAGAATGGATCAAACGGTATAGTCCGGCAACTCCTTCGAAGTGGTAAAATTGACTTAGACTCGAGAGACGACACTGGCCGAACGCCACTGTCTTGGGCGGCTGAGACTGGCAGAACAGCTACTGTTGACCTCCTTGTCACTGGGCGCGCCAAGGCTGATTCCCAGGATAATTGGGGCCGCACACCACTGTCATTTGCTGCCGAGAAAGGTCACGAAGCCGTGGTTCGTCGGCTTCTCGTCGAAAGAGTCAATGTTGACTCGAAGTTTAATGTCTTTGGGCCGAAGTCGACTTCGACACTATACGCCGTTCGAATTGACGGCCAGGAGGCTATGCACATGCTATTTGACGGGTCTTCCAAAGCGATGATAGGTAGTGTGACCGACTCATACGCAAGCGGGCCTGACCTTTTCGAGAAAGTGCTTGATCTTATTGACAAGATGGATCGCAGCGAATATGACGGCACCAGGTCTGGCAGATCACCGCTTCTGGTATCCGTTGATCCTGCATTGGGTACGGTGGAGTTGGTTCTTGTCCGGGGCGTGGGCGAGCCAGCAGCGCATGGAAAAACTCCGCTGCATCTGGCTGCCTGGCATGGACATGCAAGCGTCGTTAAGGTGCTGCTCGACGTAGGTGGCGCCGTGCCTCATACTAGAGATGAGTTCAACCATACCCCGTTGCTATCTGCCGCTGCGGCTGGCAATACAGAAGTGGTCGGGTTACTCTTATCTACAGGAGTAGTCGATGCGAGATCTGTCGATGCTCAAGGCAAGACTGCGTTGTCGTGGGCGACCAAGTACGGATACCAACAAATAGTTGAGCTTCTGATTGAGTACGAAACCAGGGCCCAATCCTTCGAGGTCCGGGTTAGAAGCAGCGGTTCTTGCGGAGATAGGATCGACAGTACCGGACATTGAAGATCCGATTATAATAGAATAGGGTCTGTTATAGTACAGTGCAGTACCGTCAAAGACGGGGTCAGTCTTTCTTAGCGGCGCCTACTCAGACATTTGGTCGTCGCCAAGAGCCTGACTTCAAAGTTTATCACCGCTGTTCTTTGATGGGCTAGGCAGCTCGCCCGGCAGCTCGTCACACATCCTCGTTCTTTTCCTTTTTTGGCTCGTACGGCTCGTCATGTACTCCCTTGTAGTCTTGATGAAGTCTCGTTCATGGGATACCTGACCCTTCTTCAACTCTGCTAACTCTTCCGTATCCACATAGTTCCATTTTTCAAATCGCTGAACAGGTTTGCTGTCGTCTGGGCCGTTGTAGTGAATGCATATCCAGAACAGCACCCAGAAAAACGACTCCAGATCATGCATGAAAGAGTGTTGATCGTCCCACAGAGCTCCTATAGCCATGAATGCCCTCGTACCAGTCTTTTCTTTTGCTCCTGATAGAGATGTCTCTATGGAGAAAGCCAGCCTTGTGCAAGGACTGCTGACCCTCAATACAGCTCTCCAGCGCAGCAAGCAGAGCGACTCTGGAGCTTGCCTTGTAGATCGGCCTTCCATAGTCGCAAAGAATGACACGCCGGTGTTCCCGGTTTGGCAGGGCTTCGACGCTCGCCTTTACTGGAGATGCTGAACAGGGTCGCTTGCTCAGCGGCAGAGCGGCGTCAGTTTCACTGGACGGTCGCTTCACGCCAGCGCTGCTGCTTCGCCCTTTGCGCGAAACACTGGACGCGCTCGCACTTGACGGCATCATCGGGCGTCCCGGTCGGTAATTCGTAGCTTTGGTGACGTCCAGTCCCTTTCGAACATTGTTTCGAACGTCGTCATCAGCACCGTGGACGCGAACGGTCTCATGGTGGTAGTATCGGGCAACGTTAATCACACCTTTCTCCGTCGCTTCTTGGACGAGTGTACCCTCTTCGTCCCTGTCCATGTACTGCCACGTACAGACAGCGCATGACATGAACCTTCAGAAATGAAGACAGAGGTGTGAAGATACTCGACGTAGATTGATTCTGGTTTCTGAAACGCAGTTTATACTATACGTTATTGAAGGAATTCGGAGTCATATTAAGAGAGATCATGCAATTTAGACAGAATGCGGGAAAAGCGACTGTGCAAAGGCCCGTAAACAATTTGAATGCCGGCTTCGGCCCGGGTGTAATAAAGTCGCGCTTCCTCAAGCAATCTGCGTACCTGAAAGAGGTCACCGAGGTTCTCAAGGGTATTGATTGCAGCAGGAAAGGTAGTGGCCCCATCTTTCCCCAAGGCCTTATCGTAGCCTCGAAGTGCGCGCTTATACATTGCCTCCGCATCGCTAAGCCGGGCCTTGGCTTTTGTAGAGAATGCCCAGGTTGGTGACTGTATCCAGTGTCGACGTGTGTTCTGGTCCCCGTGCCTTCTCCTTGCCTCGACGTGCCCGCTCGTACATTGCCTCCGCGTCGCCGAGCCGGCCTTGGTCTGCATAGAGAATGCCCAGGTTGTTGACTGTATTCAGCGTCGACGTGTGTTCTGGTCCCCATGCTTTCTCGTAGCCGCGAAGTGCCCGCTCGTACATTGCCTCCGCCTCGCTAAGACGGCCTTGGTCCTTGTAGAGATTGCCCAGATTGTTGACTGTATTCAGCGTTGACGTGTGTTCTAGTCCCCATGCTTTCTCGTAGCCGCGAAGTGCCCGCTCGTACATCACCTCCGCGTCGCCAAGCCGGCCTTGCCCCTCATAAAGATTGCCTAGATTGTTGATAGTATCCAGTGTCGACGTGTGTTCCGGGCCCCATGCCTTCTCCTTGCCTCGAAGTGCCCGCTCGTACATTGCCTCCGCGTCGCTGAGTCGGCCTTGGTTCTTGTAGAGATTCCCCAGGTTGTTGACTGTATTCAGCGTCGACGTGTGTTCCGGTCCCAATCCCTTCCCGTAGCCTCGAAGCGCCCGCTCGTACATTGCCTCCGCGTCGCTGAGCCGGCCTTGGGCTGCATAGAGACTGCCCAGATTGTTGACTGTATTCAGCGTCGACGTGTGTTCTGGTCCCCATGCTTTCTCGTAGCCGTGAAGTGCCCGCTCGTACATTGCCTCCGCCTCGCTAAGACGGCCTTGGTCCTTGTAGAGAACGCCCAGATTGTTGAGTGTATTCAGCGTCGACGTGTGTTCCGGTCCCAATGCCTTCTCGTAGCCTCGAAGTGCTTGTTCATACATGGCCTCGGCGTCGCTAAGACGACCTTGGTCTGCATAGAGAATGCCCAGATTATTGACTGTATTCAGCGTCGACGTGTGTTCTGGTCCCCATGCTTTCTCGTAGCCGTGAAGTGCCCGCTCGTACATTGCCTCCGCCTCGCTAAGACGGCCTTGGTCCTTGTAGAGAACGCCCAGATTGTTGAGTGTATTCAGCGTCGACGTGTGTTCCGGTCCCAATGCCTTCTCGTAGCCTCGAAGTGCTTGTTCATACATGGCCTCGGCGTCGCTAAGACGACCTTGGTCTGCATAGAGAATGCCCAGATTATTGACTGTATTCAGCGTCGACGTGTGTTCTGGTCCCCATGCTTTCTCGTAGCCGTGAAGTGCCCGCTCGTACATTGCCTCCGCCTCGCTAAGACGGCCTTGGTCCTTGTAGAGAACGCCCAGATTGTTGAGTGTATTCAGCGTCGACGTGTGTTCCGGTCCCAATGCCTTCTCGTAGCCTCGAAGTGCTTGTTCATACATGGCCTCGGCGTCGCTGAGCCGGCCTTGATCCTTGTAGAGAATACCTAGGTTGTTGGCTGTACCTAGCGTCGACGTGTGTTCCGGTCCCCATGCTTTCTCGTAGCCTCGAAGTGCCCGCTCGTACATCGCCTCGGCTTCATTGAGCCGTTCTTGGTCCGCATAGGGAAGACCCAGATTGTTGACGATGTCGAGCGTCAACGTGTCTTCTGGTCCCCACCCCTTTTCGTACCCCTCCACACGCTTCTCGAGTTGGGCCATCACTTCCTTGCCATTCCAACGACTCCCCGCTGCAGTCTTCGCCACCTCCTCTGTGATGGCGATCTCCTTGCCTCGCCGGTCCACAAGGAGAGACTGCTCCTTGGGGATGAGGTTGCCCGACTTGACCAGGTCGATGAACGCGTAGCTTGCGTCCTGGGGGAGGACGTTCCAGATGCTAATCGGCAGCGACACAAGCAACAGCGTCGACCCTGAGTGAAAGCCAGCCTCAAGGCGTACGTGGTCCATCCAGCTAATGTTCAAGGCCAGTATGTCCGGCGGCGCCTGGTCTCTGAGCCACGAGATCCAGTCCCTCGTATGGAGTGGATTCTCCGGGTTGCGCAGGCGAATTGATACCAGCACCCGCGTCTGGAACCGGTCCTCCTCCGGGTCCGCCCGCGTCACCGGCGCCGCCGGCCGATCCGGGTCCGGGTACACTAGCCGCACGCTCTTGAACTGGTGCCGGCCCTCGGACGGGCCGATCCGGATGGGCGTGTTTAGAAGGTTGTAGCGCCCCTGTTTTTCGACAAGCGCTGCGTGCAGCGCGCTGACCGAACACGACTTGCCTTTGAGATCCTGTAGTTCGCGGATGAGCGCCTGAGTGAACGAATTGTGGTTGACGCCCGTTGTCCTCTCATTCTTGCCGCTCGCGACGAGCACCTCCCGGAAGCCCCGCCTTGAGTAGGGACTGCGCCCGACGGCGCTGGACGCGTAGCAGCAGTCGAGGATGAGGAGCACGTCGCTCTCGCAGTCGTTGAGCCGCTCCTGCAGATATGTCCAGTCAACGACCGGCATCTCGCGGCTTCCGAGCGGGGGATCGATCCAAGGGTACAACAAGCACCGCTGCCGCTCGTCCATTTTTGCGTGGCCGCCGTAGTACACGATCAGCAGATTCGAGCTGCCGAGCGCGTGTTTATTCCTTTGGTTGATGAGCTCCCCTTCTAGCAGCACTTGACAGTGCTCCGAGGGAATTTCAAAACTGTCTTGCGTGAACGCATTGGGGTCCTTCGTAAAGCGCAGCTGGGACATGACGGCGCACAGTTCCCGAATTTCGGACGCTGTGCCCAGGTCGTCATCCTTCCAGCGTATGAACAGGACGTGCGCCTTATCGTAGGCGTCAAACTTGTCGCCCTCGTGGCGCTGCTACCGCAAGACCTTGCCCACATCGCCAATGAGCTTTTGGAGGTTGTCGGCGTGAGGGCGGGCGAGGTCGGGATACTGCGGGCTACTGGGATGGTGCTTGCAGGGAATCTCGCAGTCTTCGTCTCCAGACTGTTAGCTCTTTGGCACTGAACAAGAGGGAATCACACCTGTTTACCGGGTGATGATGTTGGCTCTCTCCAGTCGTCACTGCCTGGCTGCCTGCCTTGACCAACAGGCAATCGATAGGGCATCTGTGAGGTCCCTGCGGTCCCCTCGGTCATCTTGACAAAATTCTTTGGCGTAGAATTGACTGGGTTGAAATGTCGTACCATAGCAAACGATGCAAGAATATTGTGCAGTGAAGGAAAGGCCGTCAGTCTCACCGGCTATCCTGCCCAGCTGAAGACCCCCAGGAAGGGGGGGGGGGGGGGGGCAGCTGAGCAAAGACGCGCATGCATGCAGCCTCTCGCCACCGCACTATTGGATCGATGAATCTCACCGGCTTCTGTGCTGCATTTAAGGAATACACCCCCGCACCTGGTCTGCTGTTCAATGACAAACATTGTCACTGCCAGTCACGATGCCAAATCACTGCCGCCACGACCGTGCGTACGCCAAGCTCATGGGCAGAGATGTCGGCTGGGCCGTCTACAACAAAGCCCGCTCGGTCAACCTGCGACCCGGAGTTGTTGGCTACTTTGATGCAGACGGCGAGTGGACGCCCATTGTCAACCTCGTCGACGATGACATCCAGCGCGAGGGCTGGGAGCGGCCGCTAGCGAGCCCAAACACGGCGCAGGACGAGAACTGGGCGACCTGGGGCCCGAAATACTCGAGCAGCGTGAGAGAGTATCGCGTGGGGACCGAACTCGGCGCACCGTGCGTACCCATCTAGGCGTGAGTCTGCGATGTAGCTGACACGGCCACCAGGCCCATCCCCGGCATTGAAACCTCCATCAAGTTCAAGGTCGAGGGCTCATCCAACCTCGGCGCCGTCCTCTGCACCGCGTCGCCCATCGTGCAGGACAAAATCACCGACCCACGACCCCTTCCCGCATGGTTCGAGGCCAACTCACGCAAGCTGATGGCCGACTACGGCCGAGCGCTCAAGGAGCATGGCCTCTGGGGCATCACAAAAACGTACTCGACCAGGCGATGCGCAATAGGTATACTCAACTCCAACTCCAGTGAGGCCACCATTGGCCTTGGCGTGGACTTGCAGGGCTTCCTGACGCTAAAGCCCGAGAGCTTATGGCTCAGATCGCAAACGGACGCTGTTATGACGGCGTACGAAGACGACGAAGGGGTCGTGGTATTTGTTTGCGGGATATATGTCACTAAGAGCCTGCTGTCGGGGTCGCTCAGGGCGGCAGACAGGCGGGAGAAGCAGCAGTTTCTGCGCGCGGGCGAGCGGACGGAGCCGTTTACCATTCGCACCGTAGACGCAGACGGGTCCGAAGTGCTGCTGGAGCTTGACATGGACGAAGAGAAATACCACCTAGGAAGTCGCATTTAGCACTATTAGGACCCAGTGGAGATGGAGTCAGGCAAGCGCATTGGCGGCTCGAGGCATCGGTACGGAACTTTCGTCGAGTAATGTCCATATCCTTTACAGCATGTTGATGGCGTGAGAAGCCACTACTATCATGGTCGTCGCACACCTAAAATCAAGCCGACGCGACGTCATCTTTTATGGCCCTTGCCGACACTTCAGTTTCGTACAGTACCGCACCTGAAGTGACCCTTTTGACCTCCCTGGGTACTGTTCAATGTGCCGTCGATGGATCTCTGCCCACGAAAGCTGAAGCTCATCCTTCAACCTGATGATTAGGTTGTCTTCGTTCGACGTGAATCTGCCCTGCACGCCGATATCCCGCTTCTTCGGTGTAGGGCGGTTCGCAGCCGGTATGATTCTCTTTGGGTTTGCAGGGCTGGGCCCGTGTGCAGTGCATAAGTTCCAGTCAAACTGCAACTGAAATGTCGCCACGCCGTCCACCATGATGCGCTTGAGGAGGACATTCTGCCAAGGCCACTCCTCGAATTCTGCAATTCCGGGAGCGTCGTCTGTTTCAACGCCTGTAGAGGTAGATACCGGCGGGCTGGGCATGCTCCCCGTTGGCCGCCCGACTTTGCGGCGTTTGCGTGGTGGCTGTTCGGCGTCGGCATTCTCCCCGGTCTGGCAATCGTCATGCCGCTGCTTTTGGTTACCAGACACCAAACGGCAGCATCCTTCATCACCGCGTACCCCAATGCCGTTTACATGGTCAGGAGCTTCCTCATCGGCACATGGAGACTCCTCGCCAGGCCACTCGCCATCTTCCGAGGGATCTTTCCCGCTATCCTCTGTGTCGCTTGGGCGATATTCTTCTCTAGCTCTCCGCCTAGCCCAAATCGTGCACATTGACGATTCATCGGTCGTGCTATCAGGCCCACGGCCGCTCAGCTCAGTGCCGAGACCCTCCAAAGCACAAGGATGCTGCTTTGGGGAGTATGCGCCCGGCGCTTCGGTGATATTGTCAGCCTGCCCTAGAGGACAGCCCGTGAGAGCAGGATCGATTGGACATGAAGTGCTGTCGAAGCCCAGTGATACATCATTGTCGTGTAAGGTGCAAGACGTGGGCGGGGTCGTCAGTGATGGTGCAGGTGACAAATGCGAAAGGCTCGCCGGGGAAGAAATCGAAGGCTCTGTGCCAGCCATGCTCTCTTCCTGACAAGCCCGCCCTGTTGACGATGCTAGCCGACAGGTGTCTTCGCCTCCCTTACGCCTCCCACTATCATTACATAGCACGTCGGGTCTTGCTGGCATCTTATCAGTACCTCTGATCTTATCCAGTGCAGTTTACCACGGTGACTCACCAACAGCACTCTTGTGACTTGGCTGTTCTCTCATAACAGATTCAACAAGCGTCTTGAGAGACAGAAGTGTGTCGTCTGATTGCGAAGCATCTGGGCCGCCGTCGGCAGCACCATCTTGGCCACCAATGTCGTCCAGTTCCAAGTCGGGATCGGAGGAGATACAAATCGGCTCGTCGAAAGAGATCCCAGGGACGGCGGGAGAGTTAGGTCGCACTACACCGGCCTCGTCGACCGGGCTTCTTTTAGGAGACTCAGAGAAATGTCGTTGTGGCGAAGGACATGAGGGCAGACGTCGCTTTGCTGGGCGGGCATGAACCCTCGACGCCGCAGATGGAGGGGTCCAAATGACCTGATAGTTAAGGTTGACAGGCGCCATCATCGGGTGGCGCGGCACGGCGCAAAGTGATGACAAAGTAAGTTCCAGTGTTCCAACAGACGAAACGAGTGCTTCGCTGCAAAGCCGAAGAACAAGTCTGCAAAAGATGAAGGGTCATGTATTTGCCTGGAAATGACATTCGCTGATAATGCTGAGCACAGAACCAAGACCAAAACCAATCGTCGGCAGCCGGACGGTATAGCCCTTTTATACCCAAGTAGCCGTTCACTGTCCTCCGCCAACCCACCGCCAAAAGATAAGATGTTGGCATAAGTCGGGCGCACGGGGTGATTTCGGCAGAGTCCCGGGGTCCAAGATCAACACAGTCCGGCACAGAGACTCATGCCAGGTTATTTCTGTCTCGTCTTTCAGCTTCGGGCAACTTCCGAGAGACTCGAGCTCGAGGCCGTCCAGGCCTTCATCTGCGCCAGCTGTAACGAGGAGCCAGGCCATTTCGGGCACAATTGTCATCGAAACTGACGCGTCTGCTGATTGTGTTGGAGTCGCGCAGGGGAACGGAGGAGGCAGACCAACGATCTCGCTGGATTCGGTGATCGGGAGCCATGTCGTGTTGCGTCGTGATGTAACGTCCGACGCAAATCAATCAGCCACCGTGGCATGTTCATTGCGCGGCGACGTCTTGATTGGGCCGAAAGGAATGGATCCTCAGCAAGGCAGATTGACGGATCGAAAATGCCTTGCAGTCGTCAGCAAGCGCGCACGCTCAGCCTATCCGAGTGCACGGCATGAATCACATGCACCTGCTCCTGTTCCACAGCCGGTTTCAGCTCGACGCGTAATGGCATGATGCCATGGATCGAGATGGAGACCGTTAGAGGCCTCCCAAGGTGCGTGCATCGGTCACGTACCGCCTCGTGTTGGTAGGTGGCGAGCCGCTCGCGAGATGGTATTGGTTTCGCTGTGTATGAGGGCAATTCAAGCGCGGACAGATGCAAGAGCTCCCGGTGCTGTTCCCAAAGCTGCCTAAAACAGCCTGGAAAGACAGCGAGCGCCGCTCATCGGTCCATTCTGCATCGAAAGGCGGCCGTGAGGAGGTGCGGGCGGGAACTCGGGAGCAGTCGAGTGAGAGGCGCAGGATGGGACTAACGGGGGCGAGGACGGCGATGCCGGTCGGTCCTGTCGTACACGATCAGCGAGGAAATGGCGCGCAGGGAAACGCAAGAGGGAACAAACACACAAGAGAGGGCGAAGGGGGGTGTGAATGAGGAAAAGTTGAGGGAGAGAGAGTGGTGGGGAGGAGGGGCAATTTATACGGCGGGCAAAAGCGGCGAGGCGCTTGACAGGGGTTGGGCGGGTGCCGCCAAACCCGGAGGGGCAGGCCGCGACACTGAGATAATAGTATTAATAGTATTAATAGTATTAATTACCGTCTAGGATATGACTGTCTCTAAGTAGTTACTTTAAGCACGAGTCTTGGATATCAATTTTGCAGATTAGCCCATTCCCACTTCTCGTAGTCTATATGCTCTTTTAGAATCTCAAAAATAGCAACGAGACCATTCAAACTTTTATACAGTAGTGCGAGCGATACTTCACTGTTGCTTCTTAAAAGCTGATAGCCACAAATGTTGGATCTGACTTGTTCGACGGCTAGGGTGCCATTACCCCAGTACGGAGACGGATACACCCTCCCCTCTGTGATACTACGAGCCGCCGCCGCCACCGTCTTGATATTCAGTCAGCACTGAGACAACCACGAGTAGACAGCAAGAGCCCGTGACTTACCTCCTCCACCACCGCCATCGCCACCTCCTCCACAAGACCGCCGCTGCCGCCGCCGCCGCCGTCGCCTCCGTAGCCCTAGCAATCTTGGTTAGAAACAAATAAATATGAAGAGCAGGGAAGTCAGCTTCTATAACAAAACGAGGTATACATACCCCAGAGTCGACATTATAACATCCACCTGGGCCGCCACACGACCCGGCACCTATGCCTCCACTACCGCAAGTGCCGGCAGCACAGTTCGCCCAAGCCCCAGAGCCAGTAGGAACCGAGCACGGATCCTAGCTGTAATACATGTCCGGGGCAATGTAGACAGGAAAGACGAAAGGACCATACACTGGTACATTCTTAGCGCTTTCTGCCATATGCAACCAACAACCAATGCAAAAGAAGGCATCTTACTATAGTATGAGTGGCCCCAATGATCGTAGTACTGCCCTCTGGGCGGCAACTTACGGCCCTTCTGTTCAGCACGCTTGACTGCTTTCTGGTAGTTTTGCTCGAGTCTCTCTTGCTGGCGGGCGCGTAACAAGTTGGTGACGTTCTGGTGTTCCGCTGTTTGCTGAGACTTGACGGCGTTGTGGGCAGAGATGTGAGCTGAGTTATCGGGAGGGCAGAGCCGCGCTGCCCCAGATTTGTAAAAGGACTCAGCCAGCTTTTCCTCTTTTGAAACGCGAAAGAATTTTCCCACTGATGATATTTGCGAGGAGCGTATTGCTAGGGGCAATGGTTAGCCTACCATCGCGCACAGGCCGCTTGCGAGTGTAGGTACGACATCAGTCGCACAAGCTCCGCCTACCTTCACAGTACCAGCATGTACACTCGCTATATATCTCGTTGAACATGGTTTGGTATGTCTTTGTTGTCCACTCAAACGATTGACCAAGCTTATTCTCGTCGATTTTATCGTCATGATCAATAAACTTGCCAACTTGCTTCACAGTATAGTCATAATAGTCTCTCGGGCTTAGCTGGTGTGCCACGCTAGAGCAACATCTAGCATAGGGACGGCGACTTCGAGAGGATGGCGTTCCATGATGATCATGAAGCGTGCATATTTGCCGATTAGTCTGTCCATTGTCTCTCTTGCTGCAGGGCTATGCAGCCAGTCAAGCTTGTTCATCTTTTCGATAAAGACCCCTTGACGCATGATGGCACCGCAGAGGTCGAGGGCAAAAGGAGAAAAGTTCTCCCAGTAGCGACTCATCATCTTGCGCGTACATATTCTCGCAACTGGTCTCACAAGGTAGCGGCGGCTCAAGGGGCGGGTTTCCGCGACAAGGTCTCGGAGATTTTGCTCGTCGCTGATAGTCTCGGAGATCAGGTCACGTACCGTCTCCATGGTCGGCCGGTATGAGCTGTCATCGTCATTACCGGTACCACACATCTGTTTTACCAACTCCAACATCTTGGCACTTAGGTGACGCTTCCAAACCAAAGGCTAAAATCTGCAACACCTCCAGTCAGTTGTGTGCCCGGAGCTGACCTTGTAGCCCGAGCCGGGCTGTAGGCTCAATCAAGACAATTCAATCGATACAACACGAGAATTGCAGCTATGCGAGACTGGTCACGGAGTTTTGGGCCTGGTTTGAACATAGGTACGCACGGACTCGGTATTTGAATTTTGGACTTGATACCTGTGCTCATCCGTCTTGTCCCTTGAACATACCCTCTGCTCCACCCAAGTTTGGGGCTTAATAGCAGACACCGTTCGCAAACGGCAGCGTAGCCACCCACAGCGCACGACCTCCCGGCCGAATGAAGAAACGGACAACGACTCTAGCAAGAGCAGGATATGAAGTTGTGTCCAGAACCGTCACCCATAGAAGCCAGCAAGCGTTCTGTGGCACTATGCAGGCACACACACGTAGACAGTTCAGGCACTGGTGCCCTGAACAATGTGGCAGCTTCGGGCTGATACTTGCCGCCATCATCTTGTTGGCGTACCCCCACCGACAGTTTTGTATCCCTTTAGCGTCAGAAAATAGATAGTAGCCTTGGTAGCACTAGAGTCAATAAACGAACAAGTGGGCAGTTACACTCTGCGAAAGTCGCCAAGTGGACACCCAGCATTTACAAAGCAGTGTAGCCACAAAGGCCACAGCCTCCCACGACCCCCCCACAAACTCTAGAAACGGACAGTGACTCTGGACAGAGACAGATGTCGAAGCCTTGTCCACAATCGCTTCATCCATAAAGCCACCAAGCGTTCTGTGGCACAAGCGACCGTGGCACAAGCGACCGTGGCACAAGCGACCAGGCAGGTTCAGGACTATGGAGGCAGACCCACGTAGACAGTTGTGGGCGCAGTTACCCTGCACGGTCCTGCGTCAAGACGATCAAGTTGTCGGCAACTGTCCACGTCGTGAAACCTCAGGGCCATGCTTTGGAGCAAGAAGGAGCTATTCGGATGCAGCAAGGGTGGTTCCCCAACGTGCATCCAGAAGTCGAGTTCTGGTCAACTACAGTCAAGCCAAACGTCCTGCGTGGACAGAACCCATCTCGGCCTGCCGCTGCATTGTGAGCGTACCTTGAACCCCCGGGAAACATTGTGAGGATCGAAATTGTAATACGTGTTGCAAGCACACAACACTTTTCTTACTTTGGGATCTAGTATCATCTCGAGTCGCATCGAACTACCAGACTGGGACGGAACTGCAGCGAAAGTCAGACATGCCTCATTGGTACGAGCATAGCGTCGAGGAGAAGGTCAAGGCCCGTAAAAGCGGTCCAACCTCCTGCGGAAGACCGGAGATCTTGGAGACAAGGCATATGTCTTCGCTGCTATGGTATACTGGGATCCCACACCACTGCCGCCATATCGCGATACACCTTCCAGAGGGAAGACTCTTCCCGATCCGAATAGCCTGGCAAGGCCCTCCTACAGATATTGTAATGGGTGCAGCTAACCGTGTTTATAGGCCGAAGATAATTTATGTTGTCAGCAAGCCGAGAGACTGAGGAGTAAGAAGCGCCAAGCTGCATGACCTTATCATCAACCCTCGAAACGAAGATGCTAGCAACCGTTCCAGGGTTCCTCTGCGCGGCGCACGCTCACGCTAAAAGCAGAACGAGCAGTAAGATGAGCTGAGGACGGATATAGCACCCCGAAGAGCGGCGGCATATCCCATGCGACTTCGCACGGAACTCCTGGCTTCAATTGTGAGTGCCCAGCAAGAACGGAGTCATGCCGGGATGTCTGGTATCCACTTAATAGCAGTGCCGTCGAGTTCTCCTTTTAAAAGCATCCGGGTGGTCTATAACAGGGACACAAGAACAGTGCTGCTATAGTTGTGGAGAGTGTCTTACATGTCGGCGATGAACCGTGCTCGAGAAGAAACATCGACGCCGACATCGACCGCAGCACAGTGAGATGCTGGGATGGTCGAGATGCCGGGAAGACTGAGATGCTGGGAAGGCGGAGATGCCAGGACGGCGGAGATGCTAGGACGGCGGAGATGCTGGGAAGACTGAGATGCTGGGATGACTGAGATGCCAGGACGGCGGAGATGCTGGGATGACTGAGATGCCAGGACGGCGGAGATGCTAGGACGGCGGAGATGCTGGGAAGACTGAGATGCTGGGATGACTGAGATGCCAGGACGGCGGAGATGCTGGGATGACTGAGATGCCAGGACGGCGGAGATGCTAGGACGGCGGAGATGCTGGGAAGACTGAGATGCTGGGATGACTGAGATGCCAGGACGGCGGAGATGCTGGGATGACTGAGATGCCAGGACGGCGGAGATGCTAGGACGGCGGAGATGCTGGGAAGACTGAGATGCTGGGATGACTGAGATGCCAGGACGGCGGAGATGCTGGGATGACTGAGATGCCAGGACGGCGGAGATGCTAGGACGGCGGAGATGCTGGGAAGACTGAGATGCTGGGATGACTGAGATGCCAGGACGGCGGAGATGCCAGGAAGACTGAGATGCCAGGACGGCGGAGATGCCAGGACGGCGGAGATGCCAGGACGGCGGAGATGCCAGGAAGACTGAGATGCCAGGACGGCGGAGATGCTGGGATGACTGAGATGCCAGGACGGCGGAGATGCCAGGAAGACTGGGATGCGCAATCGCCGAGATTGAAGGAAGTGAAGTCGTCTGGGCGCGACTCACCCACCTCCGGCTCGTACGATCCGTCATCGCCATCCCCTTCGTCCTCGTCGTCCACGTCAGATTCGGCGTCGGAGGAGATTGATATCACGTGATTCAAAGTCCACTGCCGACCAGCCGAGGAAGGGCTTTGCCCTGTTTGCGCCGCCATGGAAGTTTGCGGCGCGGACCGGGCTGCAGGAGGTTGACGCCGCTTCTGCTGTGGTGGTGGATGCGAAGGTTTAGTGAGGCGAGCGTTCTCCATGCGCGCTGTAACTGGAGGAGTCCAAAAGACCTGACTACCAAGAGCAACAAGAGAAGCCATGGTGCAGATGTAGAGCCTCCATGCAAGAAGGAAATGTAGACTTCGCGCAACGGGTGCGGGAACTTCGTTGACAAGCGTGTTGACTCGAGAATCGCTGGACGCTGGGCGATGGACGTTAAATAGGCGAGGACGCGGCTTGACGTGGCGCCGATTGCAGCTGCTCGTCACGGTGCCATTTTGCTCCCAAAGCCGTACTTCATGCAAAGGTTCGCATCCGAGAGATAGTTCAGACGTTGTTGACTCCAACTGCGTCTCCCCTCCTGTCTCGCCACCAATCATCGAATTGCCGAACCATTCTTGACGTAACGCATTCCGGACGTACTTCTCATCTGAGCGATGTCGCCGAAGGTCAAGCCGGCTCGATTACCAGGGCGTTGTTCTCGGCGTCCCCGAAGTCAGGCCAACATCGCGCCATGTTGGTTCTCCGTGTTCTGTTGCATGGTCTCGATCTCCAAACCCCCTCGTGATGTTCGGTGTCCGAAGTGGAGAGGGAGTCGGTAATCCACTCCTAGGCGTTCTCGGCCATTCTTGGAGCTGATTTATCGATGCACTCCTGTCTTAGCTTCGAACACGAGGTGCTGATCCAACTCCGCACGGGGATGGCGAGAATAAACAGCTTCCTGTGCAAGATAGGGGCAGTAGAATCGGACATATGCGATTGCGGCCATATACAGCTAAGAGCGACTTCGGTTTCTACCCTTGCGAACTAAGTCTACGTCCTGGGAGGCCGTTATGGGATCGCCCGACTAATGAACGTGTCTTTCCATAAGCTTCACCGGGCTCTGGTGGAGTACGTTGTATCTGAAAACAGACTCAACGACATCGTGGCGCTGTTGCGCTTCTGTTACGCAGAGTTGGTTCCAGAGAGGTTGAGACGGCTCGTAATCCATTATGCTGCCTGCAAGGTTGAGAAATTATGGAAGAGTGAAGAGCTTCAGGAGCTTTTGGAGGACTGTGGTAGTTTGTCCAGGGCTTTAGTAGGATCCGTGCTACTTAGATTAGATTGACGAGGAATTATTTATGTCTAAGTGCAGCGTCATATGTCATGTGAGATGCCGCAGGGTTATGCTTTTCCCCAAACAGTTCCCTTCTAAAATAACTAGACGAGTTTACAGTAATAGTCATCACAACATTAATACAGCGAGTACGTATCTCAGGAAGGGGAGAGAGCCTCAAAAATGGATTGAAGCTTTCAGTACAGGGGAAGGCGTAAGCTCAGTTTGCGGCATGAAACAGGGGCTTCTTCTCCGGCGGGGAACCGCTGCGAAATAGCTTGTTTTTACTGGCTTAGTGAAAGCCGTTGCATACAGTACCTTGTAGATTCTTGGCTTTGTGTTAATACGTTCGGCAGAAAGCTACCGTCCCCAAACAAATTGCAGCACTAGCATGTGGACGCTGAACCTGAACCCCACTGTCCAGTACGGTGTTGCTCCATCTCGCCGTGGCACGACTATCACCTTGTAGACAACTGTTCGTCTTGCGACTGACACCCATAACGCCTCTCAGAGAGTAAACTTTGGCGATTGTTTAGGGCAACAACAGACCCATGCACCCCTTTGCTTTCGATCCTTTCGATCCTTGCGAACGCGGCTGTATGGGTGTCGGTCGCGCTGAGGTTGTCAGGCAGCCTTTTGTCCTGTTCCAGCTTCGCAGGCGGTGAGACGGCGACTTTCGAACTCAATCATCACGACCATATTATACAAGCCACGGCCATATCCAGCATATATGCACTAAGCTAAGTCTAGTTGTTGACTCCCTTGAAACACTAGAGCATTTTCGAATTGCGGTCGACTGGCCGCGATACGTACGGCGCTGGGCCGTGACTGAGGTGTATTAATGAGTAGCAACTCTTCTTGGCATGAACATGGTCGTTCGTCATACATTTCACCACCACAGGAACATGACCAACGACATCTCAGCTGGTTTGAGGAAGAGGGACAGGGCTAATGAGAACCTAACACGAAGCTTACGCAATATCATGAGGAAACTGGACAAAGTTCGATCCAAGTACGACGTTGAAATATACTTCTGTGCGAGATACAGGAGGTACTTTGAATACTCTTCATCCCGTTCCTTTAGACCCACGAGGGCTGATGTTGTACGTTATAAACAGAATTATTCATACTTCAGATGCTGATTCAGCGCAAAGGATAGAAGCTATCGGGCCGTCATAATGGCCCCCGAGAGCTTCGAGAAACAAGCGTCTCAAACAAATACTTCAACACAGGAGGATTGCTTGCCAGATGATAATTCCATGAAGTTATCCCTCAACAGCAGTGATATAGCTCAAGGCGCACCTCCGCTGGAGATATCTAGCCGAAGCAGTCCAATGCCGGGGTAGAGACGGTCAGTGGAGGACACTATTGTAAGCTATCTCTGCCGCTTCTGAGCAGGACCGCACGCTTCAATAGCGATGGAATATTGACGTGCGTAACTGTTTTCTGGGCACGAATCATGTCTTGGGCCGTTTGCAATTTAGCTCAAACTTCTATGGTCATGCATTTCATTGAGTCGCCTGAGATATTTACGATGTGGAGCTGAGCGTACCGGCTCCATACTCTCGCTAGTCAACTCAGGATATCAGTTTGCTACAATCGCAACCATGTGACCATGGTTACTGGCAACGTGACTATAAGCAATATGGCATCGATTGAAGAAGTTCCATCCTGACCTCACAGCTTGTGACGTGGTTGTCTTGCTGAACGAGTCCATGTTTTCGAATGCTCCTTCGTCTCTGGACTAAACTTCTTCTGTGGTGCCACAAGCTTCCTCAATGCCGCATCATCGTCTCAACACAGTCGGCGGCAGATCGAGGTTATGCCGGGCAGCATGACTTGCGAAGTGCTCTGAATCTGCAAGAACTGCTTCACAATCAGGCCAGGGGCACAGGAAGGGCGCTCGCTTTCTTTTGAGGTGTTGATCCCGCACATGCCTTGCCAAGCTATCCAGACGCCAAGTCTTCCTCCTCTGAGACTCCCCATGGGTCCCATGCCACTGGCAGAACGGACAAGTAGGTCGAGATGGGTCAGGAGTATACGTTGCAGATCCGCCCAATGATGGAGAGAACCTATCATCAGCATCCTCTGATTCGTACCGCAGAGAGACTTGGGCGCGAGAGCGGATGGATCTGGTCATTGCTTTAGATGCAACTGATTTGCGGCCGCGCTTGTCGGAACCTCGGCATGGACTTTCCCGTCGTTTGCAAAGCTGAGCCAGAGTCGTTATGAGCTCGATACGAATCAAATGGAGCGTACCCCTATCTGTGATATCAGCTGCTTGCGAGAATAGAGACGCAACTTTGGCACGTTCTGGTAGATCATATTCAATATTCGGTGGCGCAATCGCGTCGGAAGGTTTGATACCTCGTAGCTGTCGATCGACCTCTTCCACATGAACGGAAGTATGGAACTCTCGAATGCTGCGTTGTAGTCTTTCGGCTTTCAGGTGTTTCCTCAATGTGTCGATTTTCTTCTGGTATCGGTCGTAGCGTTCGGCCATTTCCGTGCCTTCGGCTTGTTTCCGGCTGCCATAACCCTGGTTCTTCCAATCGATCATCGCACGTGTCCTCTTTTTGCGATACTTGTCTAGGCTTTCATGCCCCTCAATCTCAGATAGTTGTTGTACCGTCAGAGCCTTTGGGGCATCATCATGGCGGCGAAGCCGGGCGGCAAGATGTACAAGGTCGTGCTGCGGAGCGGTGCCAAAACAGATTGACTGGCAGTCCACGTCAATGAAGTTGGACATATAATACTGCAAGTACGTGCTTGAGTCTCCTTTTCGATGCCCCATGATCTTATTTCGTTCCTCTGGCGTGAGGGCTTCTATGAGAGAGTGAATAAAACGCCGTAAGCATTGTTCGAAAGGGATGCGTACCATTGAGCTTTTTGCCAGACCCGCGGCGCAGGTCGTACCATTCCAATAGCTTCTCAAGCCCAATTGAGCGACCAAGCCGGATCAGATGTTTCCGCTCTTTTTGGTAAGTCAACGCTTTGTCCAGTGAGATTTGTATGCCATGCTCAGAGTCCTCAATTCCACGGAATACTGGGCGTTTGAGCCATTCTTCTTTCCAGATAATTCGAATGCGGTCTTGGCCCGGCGGTACGACAAAACTGTACAGCCTCTGTGGTCCATCCAAATCATTAAGGAACGCATTATCGCAGAATGCCAATGCCATGATCAGGATAAGTGGGTCATATAAGAGCATGTCGTCTTCGCGGAAGGCGAACTTCTTCGGTTCTGAATCTCCCGCGGCCCGTTTGATATGCTCCAAGTTGACAATTAGGGAAATGCGTGGCCGTCCTCCTCTCTTTGCGGGAGGAAATACTTGAAACTCCAAGTGCTCGTAGCGTAACTGTCCGATGAGAGCACCCGGCCGTGTCGCTGTGGCCCCGGCGAGGATCAGATTTGCTGCCAGCTGCACGCGCAAACGTTCATGTGCGAAGATTTCTTCATCCCGGATCCAGTTATGGTTTAGAAGAATCGCGAGGTCTTCAATAAAAATTCCCGCCTTTTCTTTCTTGGACATGTCGAGGCTGTATTTCGGCGTAAGATACGTACGAATCCACTGGTCGGTGTTAGTTATCAACAACACAGCATGGATATCGTACGCTCACATTGCGAATATCGAACAAAGTATGATCGCCCATCCACGTGGTGGCTCTCTCGGCGTAAATCATGCTCAAAACCTTCCAATACGTCATCACGGTTGACTCTTTTTGGATCCTCGAATTCTTGACTCTCGAGTCCAGGTATACTTTGAACAGCACAGCATCGCATCGGCGGAGTGCTTCAGTCGGGTTGTCGTTTCGGCGCTCGCAAAACCTATCGAATAGACCATAAGCATCTTCATAACATTTTGTCCGATTAAGGAACACATACCTGATCCATTTTTTCTCTTCCGTTTGTTTGAATTGTTTGGTCTTGTCTCCATGGTTTGCAAGAGTAGGTCCGTCTGCCTGAAACTGCTCGTAGAGTTCATCCTCTGCAGGAGAACAGTATCCAGAATCCTCATTGATATCCGACCCGGAGTCCGACTCGGAGGCAGTATCAGAATCGTAATGGCGTCGCGTCCGCGGTCTAGGCTTTGGCAGCGCCGTTGCAATGGACTTAGATGTATGGCGTTCAGTGTGCCCGATGTCATCGCATTGTGAGTCGCAGCCAGAGTTGACGTGGGTGTGCCTCTGGACAGAGCATTGCTTGTTCGAGTCGAGTTGTTGAGTTCGTGTTGGCAAGGTTGAATCAGAGTACGTGGCTCTCTCGATTGCCTGGTTTGAAACCAAGTCAATCGTCGCCCTGTTGCGTTGAACGTTGCGACGTTGCCATGCTCTCCGAGGAAGGTTTGACTGGCCGTTCATTGTTGATGCGGCCGGTGCGGGTGTTCTTGTATGTACCACTAGAAACGAAATGGGCGACTAACGACTATGAAAGATCTCGACGATATCAGCAACAGCCGGGATAGTCAACAGAGAGGTGCGGATGAAATGCGAAAAAGGACCAAGCTGGTGGTGAACTAGCACGCGTGAGGAACTGGAGGAACGGGTGCGAGAGGTTGAGAGGTCAGAACTCGTGAGCGAGGGAATGGACGGACAAAGGTGGATTATGGGCTCAGCGTTGCCCAGTTCGAGTCACGTTCTCACTTCAAGCATGCCAATTTTACTCTGTGATCCACCAATGTCCATAATCTGCTAGTGAGCATATGTGGTCCAACGCGGCAGAGGTTTGCCATTACTGCAAGGTTTTGCACCCATCTAGCCATTGTTTGCCACGCTCCACATATGAGCTCGAGATCTCTGTAAGTCATTGGACTATCTAAGGACCAATCGTGAAGGTGCAGTAGTGAGTCGCCGTCAAGGGATATGGTCCTATGACCTAACTTGGCTCGATCACTCGACTTTTTACTACCACTTGTTTGGGGCGCTTCATCCGTACCCATCTTCTCCAACGTGCTTTTCTCGGCGCTATCAGGCGATGCAGAAGATCTTTGAGGCTAATGCAGCATGTTCAAGGCGGCAGAATCTGCTTCAAAAAGATGTATTGCGATGTCATGGCAGTGACACATAAGATACTAGGTTGCTTGTGTCTTATGCCCCTCTCCCAATTTCGGACACGCCGTCTCGAAAGACGGCAATATTCTCGGGCAGCCGGCCGGCGTTGTGCTTCTGACAAAGCTCCAGGCGCGACTTGGAGGCGTCCACGGGGCGGTCGCTGAGCCACTCTCCTGCCTGGATGGCTGCTCCCACGACACGGCGGGCCACTGGGCAATCTCCTTTTCGATGCTCATCACGAGCGTTGCCCTCTTTGACGGGCATGTTGATTGGATGCTGACGTCGTAGCCGACAAACGTGGCGCAGCCCTGCTTAAGGATGCCAAAGTGTTCCCTAAGCTTATGGTTGACTCCGCCGAACTTGAGATTGCCGTACGGTTCCAGCAAAACGCCTCTACCCAGCGGAGCAACTTCTCTGGGATGCCCCTTGCCTCCATTCTCTGCTGCAATCTCTCCTTACCAATTCCATTGTACGCCCATCTGACGTTGAAGCTAACTAAACTGAGAACCCGTCGGCCTTGCCAGGCGGCATACAATTGCTCTTGCAACAGTATCAGTGCTTGCTCGGCGGACCGTTGTTTGCGGGCTCCAAAGTGGTTTGTGGGCAGCAGCCCATACGTTTCCACCCCATGCGACAGTCTCTCCGCGACGGCCGATTCCATGACTTTGCAGAGCCGTCCTTGACCATCCACCAGTGGATGCATATCAACTGCATCAATCTCTGCCAACGTTCATGTCTGTGCCAGGGACGGCTACATGGCATCCATAGCTCAATTGTTACCTTTCATGTAACTTTACAACCCCATCGACCTTGAGCAAGTGCGAGAATGAGAGGAGATTATTGACTCAAAGATACCGTACACTACATGGTTGAGCATAAGCCAACACTCGTATCTGAAGATGATGCCCGGAATGCATCACAATTGGTGCAGGAATGGCACAAGCGGAAGGCGAAAACTCGCGCAGGAGCGAAGAAGAAGCTGGGCCGGGAATACCCAGGGCGGACAAGCCAAAAAAGCGACAAAAGACAGGATCTCCACTGTAGATGAACAATCTTCTCTAGGCATGTAATTAGGGTACAATCATATATCAGAAACCTTTTGTCAAACTGTCCCTTTCTTGGTCCGATTCAAATGTCGACGACGGCAGAAGAACTTGGTTACTATACGCCATCTCGACCTAGAAATAACGAACCAAGAAGCAGACCGATGCGCGAGGGATGCGAAATGCAACAAACGGACGAACTAGTTTAGAACATGGCGCCTTTTGGACGTCGGGTGGCTGCCTGCGAGGGGGCATGTCCTGAATTGGCATGTCCTGAATTGGCATGTCCTGAATTGGCATGTCCTGAATTGGCATGTCCTGGACTGGCCAGCTCTGATGGAGGCCGAAAACCTGGGTTCCAAACAACTATACAATGTTGTCGGGGCTTTACTGTACCCATCGACCTGTATATTGTCCTGGGACCATCGCCAGTAGCATAAAAATCAAGTAAGTTGGCAATTTGTGAATTATTGGCATCGATCTGGCAAGATGTTGACACCCAAGAGGGCCAACTGGGCAAGGAAGGCCAATTCTACAATCGCTCACCCACAACATGTCTCTCAGTAGCAGCGCCGTCCTATTCGAAGCCTCAATGGCCTGTTCGATCACTTATTGCAATTGCGACGCAACATACTACGTCGATAATAGCCCTCGTTGAGGGGTATGACACGGGTGTCTGGGAGGGCGTAAGGCACTCTTCAATCGACTCAGAAGCTTAATCAATTTCTTCCTGGCTGGCCATCACGTCTAGGATGCATGTACAACGTCTTCTGCGGAAGCACCACTTCCAGTCCGGCATGAAAGCGCCGAGGTTGAGTAGTCGGGGCGCAAGGTAGATGGAGCTCCTCCTTGCCACTGGGTTTGCGTGGAAGCACGTTAGCCCTGTCATTCGCAGCTGCATCATCGTGAGCAAGACCCCCATCAACGCGCCTCAGTGATTGGTGGCGCCTATGGTCGAGAGGCGGCTATCTGAGCAGGCGCAGCTGTGGTGTATTTTTCTCGCGGCCAGTCACAACCCGGGGGTTAGGAGGCATAATCTTGGCGCATCTGTCATGCTCCATCATGGCGGTGGAGGGCCCGTCACCATAACGGAGCAACCAAGTTAGGGTGCTGCGCCAGTCCATAATCAACGTAGACATTGTGTTCGTAGGGGGTTCAGGGGATGCTGCTACACGGAACTGCATTTGCATCCCGTCGGCGTTGGAGAGGACGAACGCCTCGGGGCGTGATTGCGCATAATCATCACTTGGACCTAGATAACCTGCCAGTATAAAGGGGCATCAGGTCTACGACACAAGTTGTATCACTGGCTTTACGAGCCGCGCATACAGCACTCACGCGCGTATTGTTCCATTAAATAGTCTATATACTGTGCATCGACTTGGCCCATCGGCTCTAGAGGTTGCGGTGCCCTGATGGTAAAACAATGCTGCTTCGTCAATGGTGGACAAATGTACAAGCGGGAAAAGGGGTCCCTACTGAGTTGAGTCATACTTTGGGTAGGCGGTGACAGGTTCCATCGCTCAGACTAGCAGGCGGTGAGAGAGGACCCTGTATATGGTAGGCGGTAAGGATTTGGAATAGTCAGCACAGTGCATTTCTGCTTGAGCAGGCGGTGAGACAGGGTGGAACAAAGGCGACCAAGATTGGTGCTTGATTTGGGAAGGCGGTGAACGCTGGGGAAAGTTAATGCCTTGCGTTGTGGTGCTGTGCTGTGTGGAAATGCCACCAAGGGTGGTGGAGTGTGCCTGCCAAAACAGGTGGCATTTCCACATGGAAACACATTCTAGTAGTATAGTTAAATACTATTATATACGTAAGACCCGTCTACTACTATCCCTTATAATACTAAGAGAAGATTCTAAATCCTAACTCTAATACTACACTCGTATAACTCTAATATATCTATAGATAAATTTTTATAGGATGAATTATTACGGGAGTTTTACCCTATTAAACGCATTAACTCACATTCTCCGTATAAGAGGTAATAGAATACCGCGGCGAAATGCAGGGAGTTATAGCAAGGAGCTTCGCTATTTAAGTAGCTCATCCCCTAGCTATATCTAGTACTCTAGCATAGAGTCCGAACGGATATAGTAACTATCTGCCTTAAGTAAGTTCTATTAGATATAAAAGAGCGGTCTATACCCTACTAAGGTATTAAGGGGGGGGACTAAAAATCCTATTGCCGTCCTACCTATAGTATAGTAAGGCGGTTTAGTACTCTCGATATTCTTCTTACCCTTTATCGTTTCTATATTTAGAGTAAGGGGCTTCGTATTAGGCGCGTGAACTTACTAACGGCCGGCTAAACTAGCCTTTCGCCGGCTATATATATCTTATAAAGTATACTATAGCGAGCCTCTTAAGCTAATAGTAAAGTAATATATACTTCCCGCATGCGCCTCTCGGTTATATTATTACTGATATTAGCCTATAACCTATAACCTCTCTCCTCCGTAACTATACTTAATAGCTAACGATAAAGCTATCTTACCGCTTCTATCTATTGAGTTAATATTAGTGCTATATGCGGAGAGGAGTAGCTTCACTACCGTAGTATACCCTCCCGTACCTACTAGAGATAGCGGCTTCTAACCTACGGGGACCGTATATTACTAATATAGAATATAGTTAATAAGCTAGTAAAGGCGGCGGTTTATTAAGACGAAATAACTAATATCTCGTTTATCGAGCTCCTTAGTAATATATAATAATATTTTACTTAGTAAATCGAATCGCAGTATAATAATTTCTACCGTTAATGCCTTTAAAACCCTAAGATTAAAGTTAAGTTCTAGTATTATTTATCGATCTTATTAATATCTTATTTAAAGGTAATATAATAGAGTTACGGAGGGATAGTAGGGATTCCGTTACTAATACGCGCTACCCACTTCCTAGGAAGTTAGCTAAGCTAGCCTTATAGTAATGCCTTAGGCTCGCAAAGCTACTGCCTTAAGCTTTAAGAGCTACTGCCTAGAAGGGAAACGACTCTCCTTATCTAACTAACCCTAGTATCGGCTTAACGGCAATTAGATTAGTAGCGATAATTATATCGCTATCCTAATATAAAGTTTAGGGCGTTACATAGCCGGCCTATCCCGTAGCCGCCTGCCTTATTAAACTACTAAACGAAGTATTGCTAATTATTATTAGCTATCTTAAGGATATAAATAATACAATCGCTTTCGCCTAAATAAATTCTATTCTCTATAAACTCTCGAAATAATACTTATACCGCCGATACGGAGATCTATAGCTATAGGGATAGGCTACTACCGATAACTATTATCGAACGCTAGAAAACCTATGCTAATTACTTCTCGAGTTAGCCGACTTTCGGAGCGAGATATACCGTCGGTTTAATATAAACCGTAGCTCTGCTATAGACTATTAGTCTATCCCAAATTCGCCTCTATTACTAGCGAGTGCTAAAAGGTTCGGTAAGGCGGTTAAGGTACTACTCAATACCTAGTACTTTAATATTAATAGGCATAATCGTAATAGTTAGACGCCTCTATCGTAGGTAGCTATATACGGCTATATTACTATAGTTAAGCTACTCCTCGACACGCCTAGCGTCGATATTAATACACGCGGTGTGGCCGACCGCTCTCCTCTATCCTACGCGGTAGAAGAAGGTCAAGAGGCTATAGTCAAGTCGCTCCTTAACACGCCTAGCATCGATATTAATCTACGCGATAACGATAGGTACTTGGCTTTAGACTACGCTACTAGAGAGGGCCACGAAGCCATAGTGAAGCTACTTATTAGAACGAACGGCATTAACCTTGACTACCACGCCCCGAAGCTCGCCGCTTATAACGGCCACGATATAGTGCTTAAGCTACTCCTCGACGTAATAGACGCAATAGACGCAATTAGCGCCTAAGTCAATCTAGAGGTATTAGCGGAAGAAGTAGTCTAGGGGCGGAGGGATCTTTTATCTATAGGGGCGGATAAGAGGGAATATAAGGAAGTCGATCGACTTATTCGCAATCGGTTAAACGATAAGATAAAGGAGCACCCAAGTCTATATTCTATCTAGGCATAAAACTGTAACGGAAGATGCTGTTAGGGGCATTGAGTCTCGGCCAGGGGGTGTCTGATCATGTATTATAGCTTCGCCTTGAGAATGGAATAGATCGTCCCTTCTCATCTCCCCCCCATCTCTCGATCTGGTGGCAGACTCTCACAGGCAAGCAGCTCCACCGCCTGCCCACGAGCGCGCAACACCTGGGTACGTGCGGCGCAAGGTTCCACGGGGAAATACGTAGAAGTCAGCACGGAGAAGAGCCTTTCAATTCGAGCTCGATCCAACTTTCGACTAGAATAGCGTAGTTGACCTAGCTTAGGCGCAACGGCCCAGCATAAGGCTACGTAGTTTGAAGGTACAAATATCCTGCAGAATTGGCTCCGTTTAGGGCTTAACGGAGGCTGCTTCTCTGCTCGAATTCGGCAATATGTGGACTTTGGTGTCGGAAATCAGGATCACCCCAAGGGGTGCAGAGTGGGGTTGCGGAAGATCAATGGTTCCAGTACCACCAGAACTTGGGAGAATCATCGACAATCGCAGAGGTCCCAACAACGAATCGCCGACAAAATAACGGCTGGGGCCGGGAAACGCATATATACAGAAGCTTCCTCGCCAATATCGGGTTAGCTAGTTCTATTGATAAGGCACAATAGATAAGGTCATCCGAACGAAGAGCAAAACTTCCGTTGCTACTTAAGGGTTCATCTACACCACAACTCTCTACTATCCAGTTCTTCGCAGATACAATCCACCCGCCCTCCTTTGTACTAGAGAATGCTAGCGCTCCCTCCGAAGCGTTCTCCTCTGAACTGCAATCACATATTCTAGCAGCTCAACTGCCTCCCCCACCTGTCCGTTGGCTCGGTATACATCTGCGAGCTCGTGCTGTGATGTTAGTCGATCAGGGTGCTCCTCCGGGAGCGTTCTCCCTTCAACCACCACCACATGCTCTAGCAGTTCCACTGCCATTGCCATGCGGCCGTTGGCTCCATAAACTCTTGCCAGCTCGTGTTGCGATATCAATCGATCCGGGTGCCCCTCTGAAAGAGTCCTGCGTTCGACCGCTACCACATGTTCCAGCAGCTCTATCGCCTCCCACCCACGTCCGTCATCTTGGTAAGCCATTGCAAGTGTGTGTTGTGCTGCCAGTCGATCCGGGTGCTCCTCTGAAGTTGTTCTCGAATGAATCGCTGCCACATGCTCTAGCAGTTCCACTGCTTCCTTCGCCTGTCCGTTATCCTGATATGCCGTTGCGAGTGTGTGTTGTGCTGCCAATCGATCGGGGTGCTCCTCGGAAAATGTCTTCGTTGCAATTGCCACGACATGCTCTAGCAGTTCCACCGCCTCCCCCACCTGTCCGTTGTCCTGGTATGCCATTGCAAGCACGTGCTGTGCTGCCAGCCGGTCAGGGTGGTCCTCCGAAAGCGTCCCCCCTGCAGTCGCCGCCACGAGCTCTAGCACCTCCATCGCCTCCTTAGTCTGTTCTTTATACTCGTTTGCCATCGTGAATGTGTGTAATGCTGATCAGGGTGCGGGTGCGTTACATGCTCTTGTACTTCCGCCACCTCTTTCATCGGGCTAGACCCACCACACTGAGCCACGGGATTGCAAAAAGCCCAAGGATAGAGTAGATAGGCACATACCGCTGACCAATATTGCGTGGAACGGCGGTAGAGGGGGCGATTCCTGGCACGGATGGAGATCCTAGCAAATAGGAGCCAGACGTCGGAGGTATTATCCTCAAAGACTCAGCCAATGCTAGAGTCCAGGGCCATGTCAAAAAATTATAGTTTACTGAGAATCGCCGCATTTGACAGCAATTCTCTGCATATGGTTGCTATACTCGTTTGCCAATCTTGTTCCTTGGTCCTGATGGCAGTGGGTTACCAGGACGACCTCGAATCGGGAGTAGGTTTGCCGGACAAAAAATTGGGTGAAGGATCGGTGGCGTGACGGCGTGGGTCCTGCAAAGTTGCGCACTCTCCACGTTCGGCATCGCCACACACAGTGTGAAGGATGATTGAGGCCAATCCTTGATATTTCGTCTAGGACCATGGAGCGCAGTCACTGTCTTGTATCTTGACAGAATTTGCCGTAGGGATCAGAAACATATCGGGCAGAAATTTGGGTGCATGGTCTTTGCATCTTTGGCGTTGGCTCCCTGGCCGTGATGCCTTTAAGTTGCACAACATAAAGTCATGACCCATCGACGCTGGCTGCAAAGTTAGACTACTCCATAGCAATCTAGGAAATACGAGGTCTTCGGGGCAAGTGGCCCAGCGGAGACTGGTATTAATAGCAGGGGCCTTGGGCCCCTGCCGTCCAGGCCGAGTGCCGAGTCAAGTCTCCATTGTCAGGCCAGGCACATGCAGTGAGATGTAGCCGAGCATATAAATACGAGATATCTGACCGGATGAGATGCCGGTGGTATGATATCGCTTAATACGATGGCCGGATGGACGGTCGGTGGTCGGTAGTTTACCGACATAGGAATGGAGGAATGCGCCCTATCTATGACCACGGCTTACGAGGTTCCCAGTTCGGCAAACCGAACTCATTCATTAAACAAACTACTTTACAATTGCCGCTGTGAAGAGTGAAGTTAGGGACTTTAATACCTATAGGAGCCGAGCCGTGTAGAGGCACTTACAGCGATAACTCGGGCTGCCGTGCCGCGTAGGGCGTGGCGGTGAATGCCGGATAGACCCGCGCAAGAGAGCCAATAGGGAAGTGGTCGCCCTGGCGTTACCCTACCTAACCTTATACCTTTCCCGGTTATTAGCATGGCATTGCTAGGCGAACCGAGGCTAGCTAGGCCACTAGCTAGCTATACGAGCGTTTTCCTACGGAAACATGTCTTAGATTGCAGTGAGAGAGGTTACGAATGCCACTGCTAGGTGACCCTGACTACGTTAAATGCCGGTTGCTCTATCACTATGCTCCGGTCGCTTACCCGCGAGGTCGGGCCTTGCACCGACATAGAGCAAGGGCTCGGGTACGTACACATGCCCCTAGGCCGCGTCTGGCTTGGAGTAGATGCGTAGATAAGCTCAAATTACGTACTATACCTAAACAAACGCACCTGTGTAGAATTAGAACTAGGTTATTTTATCTAGAATAGGGAGCATTCTAGCTTATAAAATACGCTAGGACTATATATGCACTAGTATTCACGATACACTAGAGCATGTGGCGTACTAGTACGAAATCCGTCCTATGATAAGTCGCCTAGTATTCTCAATATACTAGTATGGATCCTGTACTAGAATGTAATATACATGGGCATGTCTGTCAACGCCGATCAAGGCCAAGGAGGGCCAAGGCCTCGTACAGCCTCAAGCTTGCGTCTCAAGCTTACGACATCGCCAAGAGCCTCACTCCCGGAGACCTTCCTTTTCTTATGTATATAATGACTGTTATTTCTCGTTCAATTAGATAGAAATCAAGCTCTCTTCATTCTATGATTCTGACTGCATCCTGACGGTTGACACTGAGGGCGTTGGCATATACAGTATGTATGTATGTGTATTTTCCGTCCAGCGGCCGGAAGGCCGCTCAGGTCCCGGTGGGGCACAGGACGTGCTGAGCTAGTGGGTCTACACGCTACGTTTTCTTCCGTAAAATATAAACAAACCACCATCCAGCATTTAATCGGCTCTGAGGCGCTCAGTGATGAGCCTGGTGCCCGTCAGCGGGTTGTACAGGCGTGGCAACCGTATGCCCATTCGATTTGGTCTCCAAGAGACCGTCGTCGGAGACTGCGAGCGCAGCCTCGGTTGACCCGGGCGGGCAAAGGGTGTTTTCGCACCCTCCGCATGGCCGAGTCTGGGGGAGAAGCTTTGACAAATGAAAAGGGGGAAGGGAAGGTGATGTTGCAGTCGCCTAGTGGCGAGGGCAAACCCATTCGAAGAAGGAGCTCGCCCTATCATAGCTGCGAGGCAAAGGCAAGGTAGACCTTGAAATCTTTACCATACAAACCTGCGCCCCACCCATGAT
>JPHH03000111.1:0-44318 GCA_000750105.3 Tolypocladium sp. Sup5 PDA-1
GCGAGCGAACCGAGCCTGTCTCTCTTCCTGGTTTCGGGCTCCTCAAGGTTATTGGGGGGGGGGGGGGGATAAAACGACTAACGCACCAGTAACTGCATGTGCTCCTTAGATGGGATGCGTCGAGGGGATGCCATTCACCAGTCATGTTGCGTCCGCAAGATTCAGAAGATCAGGCCGTCTCCCACGAATCATCGACTCCGCGAAGGCTATCGCTGAGTTGCCCTAGTCAAATCACTAGCTGGCGTTGATGCTGCTCTTACACCTGCACGTCTCCCCTGGCTGTGACAAGTCGATTTGTTTAGGCCGGCATCAAGGGACAGGCTAACAGAGTAGACTTGATGAAACATACACTACGGTATGGTGTCCTGGTCTCGACTAAACTTATGCAATCGTTGCTAGGAAAGCCGTTGGTTTAGTTCCCAACGCTCTCTTAATGCAGGCTACGTGATATCACTTTACATGTGGCTGCATATCATTTGCTTAGCTGTGACTTCAAGCGAAAGGTTCGGTCCTAAATGCAGCGACAACTCGCTTCCGCGCTGAACAGATGGCCCTCGCTGCCGAACCAAGACAGCTTCAATAGCCGAGGGTGACGCAGGAATCCACCTCCGCCGACGACGACGAAAGAAAATGGAACTAATATTACTCTGTAGTGTGACGATTCCTTGCGAGCTCAGGAACAAATATGTCGAATTAGGCTGGGCACAGACCTCGGGTGAAAGAAAGAGCCGGCAGGCAGTTTTCGGGTTCTTTGATGGAGCAGGCCGACTGGCCCCAAGCGAGATGTATACCTGCAAGTCGATTGGATAAGAAGAGAAGGAGACGTGACGAGACTGACGAAGCGCTGGCAGGGGTCGTGGCGTTGCTCATATATATGACAAAATGACTCGAGCCGCTCTCGCAGCTCGGCGGAGAATGAGAGACAAATCATTGGTACGGGAGATGCGTGATTACCCTGACCGCATATGGAAAACGTGGTAGTCGAGTTCTCAGCCATAGCTCAAGTGGTAGGTTCCGCCGTCAAAAACTGGGTTTGATTAGCCTTCAATAGGCAAATTTCGCACACAGCTGTAGCTTCGAACTCAACGCGCCCACTGTTAAGTGCGCTGTTGTGACTTAGGAGGGGGCGAACGGGAAGACTGGCAACCGGAGCAAGTTAAGTGAGACCGGGACGCCCTCGAGGAGAACAACGGGGACAGCCACGTGTAGATTCACTTCACATTGGCGGGACGATTTGTTACTATAATAGCGGTTAATTAGCTAAGGGCAAAGCCTGACTATGGGTCTACGGGGCGGAAAATTGAATAAATGAAAATGAATGAATGGAAGGTCTTTGCTCTGCTGTCGACATATGCTGCGTCTAGCGGGTAGAGTACGGGATCCATAGTTACTTCTACAGCAACCACCTTGCACCGTCTCCGAATCGACACTAGTCTATCGCAACTGCCGGAAGTCAGGAAACAGCCAATCATATGCTCGTACGAGCGCGCAAATGGCACCAACAGAAGCGATATCATTGGC
The DNA here is from genome assembly GCA_000750105.3 of Tolypocladium sp. Sup5 PDA-1. Classification (NCBI taxonomy): domain Eukaryota; kingdom Fungi; phylum Ascomycota; class Sordariomycetes; order Hypocreales; family Ophiocordycipitaceae; genus Tolypocladium; species Tolypocladium sp. Sup5 PDA-1. Next base: position 1,522 of record JPHH03000111.1, read on the forward strand.
GGCAATAGACCTCCCCGGACAATTGCCTCCGATATCCACGTCTGCAAGCTCTCCGGTGGCCAGCGAGTGCGCTGCCATGGCGTGCGTGGCCGCCAGCCGCGCATTGTCAGTTTCCTGACGCGTCTTTTCCCCGCTATTCGTAGACGTGCACGGCGTGCGGTTGGTTCGCCCTGACCAAATGGATGCTGAGACGCATCGGAAGACAAGAACCCAGCCTCACCGTTACCTCCTGCATCATGCCACGCCCCCTCCATAAGCCCCTACTTTCCGGCCCGACACCTGGACACGCCATTGTTGCAAATCGTCCGGACCCAGAGCAAGTCGATGGTCCGCTTCCACGATCGACGTTCGTCACACGGTTAATCACGTCCGCCTTGGCTGACGCCTCAAGGGTGTTCGTACCAGTGGAGCAACCTACCTGCAAGCTGATGCATAGGGATTAGAAGCTATAGGGGCGAAGGTGTACCACACCCGTGTACCGTTGCCGGCCGAGGACCACGCGGGTCATGGTATGGCTGTAGGCTTGCTTCGCGCGTGGCTGGAGGTCAGCCGGGGCGTGTTACAGAAACTCTTGCAGTCGCAATCGCCGTCCTTCCTCACGAGCCTCTTGAACGCCCCGTAAGCTTGAGGTTAGCAGTTTACGGCCGGCGTGCTCAACGGCAAAGTCCTGATCCTGGCGCAAACAGAGGAGTTGACAACACCGCATAGAGCGTCACGCCCGTGAACAAAGCCTCCTGCAAGATATCTACGCAGCCTCTTCTGCCTTTACGTAAAGCCACGGGGGAAGATGGCAAAATTGAGGAGTATGGGGGACGCCTCGACCTAGGATTCCACGAGAGATGTCACTCCAAGTTCTATATGATTGCCCCGGACGCGTGCCATCTTGAGGAAACTAGCGCCTAATATGTTAGCCTCTGCCCCTGCATTCACATGTCCGAGAACTATTGACTAGTGCTACCTTATCCAGAACGCTTTGCACGACTGCCATTGTCAAATTCAGGAATCCACGCTTATATACGCCACTACCAGCTGCATCTGCTGAAGTGTGCACCATGCAGTCCACATTTGTACGTATCATTGTCAATCATCTGCAATCGTATGTATGTATCCTCCCCCTTTCTTTACAGTGGGGTTCAGGTCCAGCGTCCTGGTTCCGGTGCTCAAATGAAAAGCCATTTTAGGCTGCTCGCAGCTCACAGCCACGTCCAAGCAGCAGCGCCGAACGTCCATGAGATGAAAAAATGCACCAAAACTGCCACATTCAATTCTGACTCTTCTGTCAATGTCTACCGGTTATGTCGGCGACCACTCCGCCCCGCGTTTTTCTACTGACCGACATGTAAGACGTTGGACCTGAACCCCACTGTATCTTACTACTATCTATTCTATCTGAAATTGGTTCCAATAGAATACCTCCTACTACGGTCCCGCTTTGACTCGGAATGATGGCGTCCTAGGTGGAATTTATCGTTGATGCGCCTACCTTACGGATATACGGTACGTTACTAGCTTGTTCCTGTATAATTGAGCTGACATTCGTAGAGCAAGGAGGAATTTTACATGAGGACGAAGTATATGACTATACCGTCGAGCAGCTGCCGCCTGTGATTCGATCGGAATTAAAACTCCAGGGAAAATCTAGCAAATACGCCGTAGACTATATATCACGGCGAAAGAGGGGTTTTTGCGTAGAGTTCTCTTAACCGTTGAGCCAGAGAAACTAAAGCCCTTCCTGGGAAATTGTGTATCTGTAATACCCAGTCTTTACTATATAAACGTCTGAAGCCGAGGCCACAAGCACCGAGTCGTGCGAGAAGGCGACCGAGGTGACCCGGCCGCCGTGGCCCTCGAGGGTCTGCACGCGTTCGAACACCTCGTGCCAGCAGGCATTGCTTCAGGACGGCCGGCTGAACCAGCCTTTCGCCGGCCATGTATGCCCGATGACATTGGCCCACGACCTACGACCTCTCTCCTCCTTGGCATCACGCGCGTCTGCCTTGTCGGGGGATGAGAGGGAGGGAGGGAGGGAGAGAGAGAGAGAGGGAGAGAGAGAGGGAGGGAGGGAGAGAGGGAGGGAGGGAGGGAGGAAATATGACTCATGAGCGTGTCTAGATACCGCGAAACCGAATACGGAAAGCTGCAACTTGACGAATGTCCGGTCGTTGACCTACAATCACATCACAGCTTAGGTCGAGGGGCCGGCCGCGCCTTGTCTAGTTTTCTCACATGTCTCTTCTCATCCAATCGTGCCTTGGCGACGTTTCGGGCTAGATGAGAGGTGATGAGATGCATCTAAAGGCTAAAATCTAGCCTCACCGTCCAACCCTCTACTTCACGCCCCCTCTATCGCCGACTTCCTCCTCAGTGCCTCGGTGTGACGCCACGCCGCAACCTGGGGTTACCAACTCGAATTGTTTTGCCACGGGCCGTCCGACCTAAGAATAGGGGGTGGGCACTAAATCCGTTCCCGCGATCAATCATCACATCGAGACGTACTACTTGGTATGTCGACGTCGTGATGTGACCTAGCTCGTCCGTTAAACCGGTGAGGCGATGGACTGGCCCATCCGCTATGCATGGTGCCAGGTGCGTCATCGCTGTACGGTTGCCTTTAGATGTTTATAAGAGGAAAGGCGATGACCGAAAAGAGTGTGCATGGAACTTTACAAGGCATTGTGCAATCTATCAGCCACTCCTCGACGCGAGAAACACCGTCCGCGAAACTTGCCTGTTGAAGGGATCAAGCCCAAGTTGTGGCCAGGACGTCGCAGTTGATGCTATAGAACGGCGGTTCTATCCGGCAGAAACCGCTTGTCGTGCTTGCCACCCTCCAAAATCACCTCGAAGTCCGGTTCCAACCAGCGAGCAGTCAAGGCGCCCGTGCCACTACGAGCAGCTCCGACTTCTGCCTACGGGAAACCGCCCGCGCAAGTCGCTCAGACAGTAGCATCCAACCTGATGTCTAGCGCAAGTCGCAACATGCCCACTCTAGAGTCTGACCAGCCGGTCAAGAAGCAGAGCAAGTGGTCCGAGGAGGAGGACAGACTCATTATCGAGCTCAGGGGAGGTGGTATGAAGTGGGAGGATGTTTCCAGCCGAATACCGGGCCGAAGTGCAATCAGTTGCCGACTTCACTATCAAAACTATCTCGAAAGACGGAGCGAGTGGGACGAAGAGCGCAAAGACAAGCTTGCTAGGATGTATGAAAGGTCAGCCTTCCCCCCGAGTCACTCCGGAGCCGGAATTCGCCACATCTCGTCCAAACGAGCACGCTCATGTCCTTTACAGGTTGAAGGCCGAAATGTGGTCTGAGATAGCTCGGGAAATGCAAGTCCCGTGGCGCACGGCCGAAGCGATGCACTGGCAGCTCGGGGAGTCGGACATGGCTCGTCGAGCTGGCGTTATACCGTTCTCACTAGCATCAGGCAACGTCGAAAGCTTACCAGAGGCGACGGCACCACGACCTAACCCATCGTTATCCGTCATGCCCATCGGTCAAGTACCTCAAGCAGAGCCTCTACCGCCACCAGGTCACGGCGAGCTTCATCGCAACTCTATGCTTCCAAGCTTCTCGGAGCTTCTAACAGGTGTCAGCCCTTACGGAGCTCCAGTTAAGCGACCACGATCCGGGCCATTCTCCCCGCCTCCCGAAATTCGGGAATCATTGCTAGCTGGGTCGAGTTACCAGGGGCTGGGGAAACGTGGATAGAGTTAACTCCCGACGACACCCGGGGACGAATGCGTCAGAACGCGCACATTAAGGGCGAATTAAAGTAAAGAATAGGAATGTTGAGCCAGCCACACTCACTGCACCGCATGCATTTCAGAATGTTAAACGATAATAACTCTGATACCGGTTTCGTACTTGGAATTCTGTGGTTTCTCCTCGAGAAGAATCTTCCATATCCAGCTCCTACCAAAATGCATAAATAAGTCGCCAATATCCCAACCCAAAAATTTGCATCACAGCCATCTTTCCTCTTCACAGACCAGCCAGACCTCTCGCTACATCTTGTTGAACAAATCCTGAGGGAAAGCAACCTCAGTACAAAATGTCCACCGCCGAGTATACCATTACCGTCCTCAACGAGTCTGACGACACACAAACCTACCTCTTCTTCAGCCAAAAGCCTCAGGAATCGGGTACCATTGGAGCAGACGTATACACCAACGTTTGGATCAAGTCTCCCGGCGTTCCATAACCGCATGGCCACGCAGATTTCGATGTCAAGGTTGCCAATTTTGCCGTTTGTGGAACAACGGCGACCCCAGTCGACTACGGTGCTGTTGTTTCTACCGGCGACTACGCCCCAGTCGAGTTGACAACCAAGACGCCGGGCACAGCTGTGATTATGAACATTGTGGCCGATGGGCCTCAATTCGATCCGCCATATGAGACAACTAACAAGGCCAACTCCTTCGGTATCAATACTTCGGCATTCAATCCAGAGCAGTACAGTGAGTCCTACCGTTCTCCTATCGTAACGACAGTAATTACCAAGCTAACCCTATGTAGAGACGGTCTACTGTGGATACGGAAAGTACGATGACAAGGGGAATGTTGTTCCAGTCGCTGTTTGGCAAGCCAAACCCAGCAAGAAGTACGAACTCACTCCCATCGTCAAATACTATATCGGTACTGGAGACTTCAAGCCCGGAACTGCTGTCGACGTTACTGATTTCACCAAGGCCGAGCCAGGCCAGACTAAGGCTACTATCACCCACAACATTGACGGGAATTACTCTGCCCCAGTGTTTAGCTACCCGGAGAAGGCGAAGCCGTACTCTGGAGCTTCGTGACTAGCACTGTTGAGGGGCCTGACACGAAGAGGGCATTGAATGTGCCTGAGTATCGGCAGTCCCAGTATTGTGTTTTCGTCTTTGTCAGATTCGTAGCACCTGTCACTCGCTGTTGTTTGGTTGCTTGATTTGACTTGAGCTTTCTCTCCTTAGGACGGAAATAAGGGCTCTAACAACAACAATCGTTCCTTTGGAAACTAAAGTAGGTATCCGTTGGCTCGGCTTCTGGGGGCCAACAACTCTCCTTCGCTCGTACATAGGCACAAAAACCCGGGACAGGCAGCATGGTTTAGGTTACCGGGTTTTGGGGGAGGCATTCGGTCGTTGTATGGAGTTCTCCATTGGAGTTTAAGCTCGGCCGACCGTTAGCAGGTTCCTGTCCTTACCGGCTTTAACCTTTTTTGATAGTCGATAACATATTCATAATCACGATAATGCTTTTGAACCATGGAAGTTGCACCCGAGCTCGCCCGCAAGCGCCTCGCACTGTTTCTTTGATCAATGGATCACCGTTCCAGGTTGCAGTTGCGGACGTAGTACCATGTAAGTACTCGCTGTTCGACGAATCAGCAGGTTACGACGATACTATAGATGTAGGCCATGACGGACCTTTTTAGCCGTCGGCGATTGCACTGTCTCGTAGAAGCAGACAATTTCGGATTCGCCCTCGGCACCGAGTGCTGTATAGAAGTTCCGCTGCTGGATGCTCAGAATCTGCGAATTGATCCGACTGATTGATTGCACAAGGAACACGTTCGGCCCATCTCCGACCATGGGGATAAGCGAGCTGATGTCCATGCCATCATGGGGAGCGCCGAAGAACACGATTCCATACACAGCCTGCACAATCCTCTTATCGTCCTCGTTTTTCGACCTTGCCAGCGAAATGAGCATCTGTGAACCGCATCAGCGAAAGACAGGACAGTAGTTGTGGTGGTGTCGTCGGTCCCACCTGCTTCACAATCAGCCCCCCTAAGCTATGGGCAATGAAGAGAATAGGCTTTGTCTGTGGAGAAGAGGCCAACGGAAGGAGGCTATTGTGAAATGCTGTCGCCAAGTCTTCCAAATTTTGTATGCTTTGACTCTCCGCAACCGCCGACTCATACCCATACGTCATGAGTCGCGCCATCGGCCTGTTGGTACCCTCGCTCCGGAGATCGTGCGGCAGAGCGTCTCGCAGCCACATGTGTTCCCCGCCTCTATCCTTGAACGACCCGAACGCATGGCCACCGAGGCCCGAGATAGCAACGACACTGGGATGATTAGCACGCGTCGTCGCCAGAAGACGGATCCTTACTCGACTTTGTGGTCCTCTTCGAGCGGCGCGAAGAGCGTCGTCATACCGAGAAAGTCGGCATCCAGAGTGAGAGACTCGGGGCGTGTGGATTGCGCCTTCGGGGTCTTTGGCAAATACAGTGTCCAGGCTTTGGTTGGAATCGTGCAGAGAGCGGCCGGGGCATTTTGATAGGTGACCGTGCCCGACGACGAGCGGCCATGGATCTCTTGTGCGAGCGATTTGACTGTCGGAACCGCTGACGGCGGAATTGAGTTTGAGGAGATCGCTGCGGAGTGTGCCATGGCCTGTCTTCGAACGTAGGATATGAATGACAGGGACGTTCCTCAGAGCGAAGAGAAGATCGAGAGCGATATTCTGGACATCTGTACACTGGTTAGACGAAAAGCCTGTCAACACTAGCTTCTCGTACGTTCTTGGCCAAACTGGTCTAGAGCGTCCGACGAGCAAGAGACGCCGCGGATTTTGCAGATCGAGTCGAAAGAGGTACGAAACGCACCAAGCCGTCGTCAATTGGGTTGTCCTTGATAATCTCCAACTGGGATCCGTTTGCCATGGCGGACAGCCAGCTGTCAATGCTGGACAGCGACTTCGGCCAGAGCAGGCTAGCCTTTGATCAACAGCGATGGAGAGCGGCTCCTACCTTGTGGACAGCGCGCCAACCGCCCTGACAGCGATAGACAGCGATGGCCAGCGATGGACGCCAGCGATGGGTGGTGGTATGAACAGAATTTCGCGTTCGTGTCGCGGCTTTTGCGTGTCAAGTGGGCCGTGTCGGGTGAGCCGAGTGCCACATACACTGAGTTCTCCACTATACGACCAGCGTGGCTTCCCCGAGTCACTGCTGAAGCGCCGACGACGGCATGCGCTCGAGACTCTCGGCCGATACCGCATACACAGGTCGAAGCCGATGCTAAATCATAGAGTCGCCCAGAGCCCCAGGCAAACGGTGCTTGGCTGCAAATCGTCATGCTGGCGTCATTGCGGCAACTTCCCCAAGAGCTGCCCACTTCTGGTGGCAATTTGACGTTATATAAGGCAACTACATTCCCCAGACCCCTCTAATGGAGGAAATAAGTGGATCATTTCATCGTCAAAAGCAATTTATGCAAATGTGACTTCCAAGAATGTTAGTCCGCCAGACTGATGCCCTAACACAATCTTATTGCCATCCACAGCTACTACCATAGCTCGGTAGTCCGTAGGAAGCCAAGCCAGAGGCATTTCTTTCCATCCAGAGCTATCCACTCGTTATCGACACACAAATCATGATCTGAAAGTTGCTTGTTAGGATATTGATCAGGTGAGGTGGATGACGAGAGTCGGAGCGATCCATAGTCCGTCTTAAGATATCTGTCGTCGGGCGAGAACGCGACGGCCGTCACTGGCGCGTGCATAGATCCCATGAGCGTCTGGCGGAGCGTCCCCGTGGCCCCATCCCAGAGCCGGACGGTGGCGTCGCTCGAAGCCGACGCCAACGTCTTGCCGTCGGGCGAGAACGCGACGGCCGTCAGCGCGTGGCTATGTCCCTCGAGCGTTTGTTGATGCGCGTCCCAGTGGTCTCTAATACCTGCAACCATTCGGATGAACGGCAGCCTCTTCTTCCAATGCGCCTTCTTGACCTCGCTTATTGTTGGGCTGAACACGAGTGCGGAGCCACCGTGTTTCGTGGCCACAAGCCGCATTTCTGTTGGTTGTGGTTCGAGTTGCATCCATGTACGGCTGACGCAAGCCCCGGGTTATGGGAGGGGGAACCTTTCTTCTGCAAGCCACTTCGTGAATCAGGGCACGGTAAGCAGATGGCGGGACGGGAAGTGAGGTGAGTTGGTGATGTCGGTTCACACAGTGGCGACCGTCTGAAAACGTGAAGGTAAACATCACGATGCTGACTTTATTGTGGATGTAATTAGACCGAAGCTCTCTATTGCACAATCCCCAGGATTTCACTACTCCAAAAGCCATTACACTACCCTCGACCTTAATCATGTCTCCCTTCAAGCTGATCGATTTGGTATCGGGAACCAACACAATGAACCAGCATCCTGCTTCCGATATGCACAAGCGAGGTTGTTCCTGCAAGCCACATGGATGGTCACTTTGATCGATAGAGCATGGACGCAGGGGTCAGCCCAAGGGCTTGCGAGGTCTGCATTATGGGCCAACAGGGTCCATACACAGAGTGGCAGAGGAAGCAAAGGAAGGTAGGGAAGGAAGGGAAGGAAGGGGTGACAGGGGCACAGAAGTCAGCCGCAACACCGAGGTTATTTTATGACTGGTTACGTCTGTTGTCTCAGACCAGCCCAACAACCTGCAGCTGCCCCGCCTTTATTAACCCGCCTCCTCGCCCCATGCCTCCTTCCTTGCTTTCCTTCCTCAATTCCTTCCTCGCCTTCCTTCTCGCCCATCTTCCTCGTTTCTCATCCTTCCTGTCCATCATGACCTTCGAGGCCGAACTCCAAAAAGTGGATGAAGTACGGATATGCCTGACAACAAACCCAGAGTTGGCCACGGTACAAGCCGTTTCCCTGATAAAGATCATTGACCTCGTAAGGGAAGGAGAAATGGAACGACGAACATACTGTCAAGCGACACGGAGCAGGCGGAAGGGGGTTCGTACCCTCTTGTTGACCATTTACCAACGTCTTGGGGTCGAAGTTCTTTTTCTGTGCAGCATCGCATTGTCTATCACCAAGTTGTCGGAGATCAAGAAGGACGACATCAATTTCATTTCAAAACTAGGACACTGGAGACGCACGGCCCAGATCGCCAGGAGCATCTGCAACCTTGCCAAGCAGCACTTTGCGTCGTATCATGACGTGCTTTCACAGCCAGGTACGGTATCAAGCATCGCTCCTCAAGATAGTTGCTTATTTGATGTCTAGCTATTACAGGCATCGGCGAGTGCACCAAGCTAACAAAACGAGGGCCATATTTCGGAAATAGCCCCGCCAAACGCGTCTGCGCGAATTCAACCGCGATTGGACAGGAGTTGTCCCAAGTTATCATGGCGTTCGGGATCTCGCACCGACCAGAGAGACAGACGCCGAAGCGGTTGATGACGACAGCGACGATAGCGACGGCAGTGACGAGGAAGAGTCAGCTGAAAGCTCAGAAAGAGTGCAAGCTGCCGACAAGAAGGTCCTTCGTCTTGGCCAGAATCGTCGATCAAGGTTGGCGTCCGCGTGCCTGGTGTTTGTGGCGGCTCTCTTCATCGTCGCGAACCACGAATTTGTGCAGGCTTCCTGTGCTGTCACTTTCTGTGCTTCGCCAGTCGCTGTCTTGGCGCAGGCCATTGATGTGATGCCGAGATGTGTTGAAGCTGGAAGGAAGTTACCTGAATCTCTCACCGTCCGCGCTTCGACGTCAAGCATGTCGGCGGAGAGCCGCTCAGGAGAGCCCATGTTTGAAGCTCCGAGAAAACTTTCTTTACCTGTAAGCGAGACCTGTTTGCTTTCAAGTGTTCGACGATGCGATACACAGCCGCCATGGGTATGCTTCCTTCTATATAGCAAGACTGCCGGCGGTTTGCGCCTCTCCAGTTGCTACGCACGTATGAATCCGAAGCCGGCTGGGGACGATTTAATTCTACGCCAGGCAGACCATTCCCGGGCATCCTCGGCACGAACTGGCCGTGACTGTGGCGCCGTGGTCCTGCTCCTCACAGGAGGGGGTCGCGACTGTAGTCACGGCGAAGGGACAGTCCGCACGGTTCTTGTTCCTGATCGCGCGGGGCCGCTTTCTCGCTCTCGAGGCTATGGTCGACGCAACGGCATTGTAGTGCGATGGAGGTTCCTGTGCCCTTTCCCGAAGGCCACACGCGTGCGTTGTCGATTTGCAAAGAACGGGCTGTGATATAAGAGCTGGCTCGAGGGGGTGGTGGGGCGATGCAGCAACAATATTGCGTCTTGATTGGGGCAGGCCCGGATTCAAGATTTGGCGGGTCGTGCGCCGATGAGTCTAGGCTCGCCCGTTTCGGGTTTTCGTGATTTTTGACCCGAAGCATGCTTGGCTGGCATCCGCAATGCGTTGCAGGCGATTATCAACAACATGATCGCCCTACCGTGGCTCAAGTCCAGGAAGGAGCGCTCTCCGGCAGCGGCGTATTGTCGCGTAAGGTACATCTAGAATTGCTCCGTCCGGTAGGTGTCGCAGGTTGACGCTGCGCTGGCCACTTCCGGACAGCCTCGAGTCGTGGCACGTGACTATGAAGTCATTAGGCCAAGTACTGTAAGACACTTGCCGCCAGGAATAGAGGTGACACTGGCTAGGAATGTACAGTACGAGCCAGCCTCATGGCCCCAGATAACGACAGAAATAAGAGTACCATCCGTATAACTCACCTCCAGATGTTGAAGGCGAAACAGCAGTAGTACGGACCGAGAGGGATAAGCTCATAGCGCCTACGACCTTCGCCGCTCTTGCACCATCAAGCTTTCTGGCCATCACTGTAGTGCGCAATTATGGGAGAAACTACACGGCACCCTGCTCACGAAACATCCAGCCCCTCCTGCCCACAGGAGTCCAGCCTGTAAGAATATTCCCACGCAAAGCATCTCAACGCGTTGTGTAATCACCACTGCTGTCAGGCAAAGGTAGCTTTTCAACGCGGACCTTGTGGTCACAGTCCAATAACTTCCTGTCCTCCAGTCTTGCCCCGCCCGAGTTTATGATTAAGGTGACAAATCCGAAATACAAGCTTTAGATAAGTTTTACATGTCACTTTCCCGCTGAAGGCGTGTGGCCGAGGGACTTTCTGCGGCCATAGGTAATACATGTGTTTGGTATATGGTGCCTGAGTGGTGCACACCACAATCTCGCAACCGTTCCCTACCCGGGCTGAGCCCTCGATTTGAAAGGGAGTACTAAAATTCGAACCGGCAAGATAACAAGGTGATTGAAGCCTCCCAGTGCCACTAGAGCAAACCTACTGATGCTGAGCTCCTTACCCACTTATACGGCTCTAAAGAGAGCACCACAACCAACCAGCAACCCCCCAAGGGGCGTTAACAACGCCATGGTGGCCAACACACAATCATGGTCTATTCCCTCTGCGCAGCATTGCACAACAATCTGGTAACACGCACAGGGTGGCCGCTAAACATAAATCCGTCGATATTTGAGCTCCTGTCCCTACTTCTGCAAGTGTTGCATGTCTTGGTTTTGGTGAACTCCGGATGGGGGGCTACGCGCGTGTTGAAGCCCACTATCGTCACTGTGTAGTTCTCCCTACACATGTATCCGTCGTAAGCCTAGCACGGCTTTAGTTTGGCTACCTCGTAGCGGAAAGTGTAGTACCCTGTGAGAGCATATGGTTGAAACGGTCTTGCATATGGTGTAAGGCCGTGTTGTTTCTGCATGTATTGTTCCCGTTAGTCGAGATCTCGTAAATATACGAAGATGTTAGCTTTAAATCGTACCTTACTCGTGACATAGCGAATAGCACGTAATATGGGTGGGAAGGGTTGTATATAAGGCTGGTTAGTAGAAGAAGACGCGGTGAGAGAGTTGGTCTCGGATGGTGAAAAGTAGAGCAGGAATGATTTGGCCGAGGATGAACTAGGTGAGCAACGTTCGCATGTCTTGTTAAAGGACGAAGAGGAAAGATATATAAAAGAGCTCGGGGAAGGTGGCAAGATGGGGTATACTTATAGACAAGAACAGCGAGGACTGCACGTGCAGCCCTCGTTTCCGGACGCGGATTTCCTATCGTATGCCCGGACTTGGACTTTAAATTTAAATCCCCCTATCCCCATTTATCTAGTCGTACCATTTACTATCGGACTCCTTCGCGAGGCTTTATTCGTGATTTGAACGCTCGGTGAGCTGGTTTACTGCGGCATGCCCCTATTAGAGTCTCATCGTGTAGCCCTACGTCTTAAGACCACGAAGGAGTCTTTGCTCTTGCTAGCATCGCCCTTGATTCAGACCGGCTTTCTCTGTCATATTGCCAGTCACGGCCTTTAGCAAGTCTTCACCCTGTACCCATTCGAACGCGGTCACATCTTGGAAACAATCTCAGGATCACGAAGGCGGCTACGCGAGCGAGCCCCAGGGCACAGGGGCAAACGTCGGACATGGAATCTCCCTTATTCGACAGGACGGCTAATTGCTCTTGCCATTCGTTCACGCCCGACATTCGACACGGGATACTGATTGCCGTAGCGATTAGGCAGATCAGGACCAGATTGTATAAAGGCTAACCCATCCCTGCCCTGAAGTTGTTCCTATGTTCTCCTTTTATCTACTCTTCCATCTTCCGTTACCATTGTACCTGTGATCGTCCAGCGGCTCCGATACTTACACATATTCCTTTACTATAAAGTTCATCTTAAGCCGTTACCATTGCTCGCGCGCCTTTTCAAGCTCCCGCCCTCGAACCCGTGGGATTTCACTCCCGTCAGCAACACGGCCTAACAGTGGGTTATATTATTATTCCGTGGCTTAGGTCTCGTTCCGCCACCCCTTCTCCTCCACTCGTTTCAACCTTCCGCTCAAGTATGGTAGGCTAATGTAATATTGCTGCGATTTCATTCTCTCGACACCATAAAGTATTTTCCAGACGAGCCGTGGCCAAGCAAGGAGAGCTATTCGTAATAAAATTAAGAGGCGGACAGTGGCCCTTCTAGGCTTTCTTGGGGGCGTCGCCGTCCGACTTTGCAGCTCGCTTTTTTTGGACCGATTTCTTTAGCGACATGCCGCTCGAGGACGACCCGTTCAGTTCATTCGCGCTTTTATCCTTTACCTTGGTTCCATCATCGCCGTCTTCATATACACTAGCGGCAATGTCCTCGTCGTCGGGCAGTTCTTGCTCTGGCAGTTGTAACTTCAAGGCTGTCCAAAACTGCCACCAGACGCTGCGGACAGGAGCGGAAAAGTTTGCAGTCAGGTACGTTGTGCAATAGAGTGACCCTCGGGCTGGGTGGCTGAAGACTTGTTACTCGAAAGTTATCGGGGTGTGGCTTGCTTCGAAGCATATGCCGCATTAGACTAATTTGTCCGGCGCTGGTTGACCTGAGGCGTCGCTCACCTGTGGGAGGCATCGCCATGCAGGAGTGTTGTAAAGCATTTGTCACTTATACGCCCTTGGGTGTGGGAATTCCCAGGACACATGCTTTCCGGGGTGGAGGTCCAATACATTCACCCGACATCCTGGGAAGATAAGGCGTGTTTTTCGGGGCAAGTGCATAGTCACCTTATTAACTTGTCGACTTATAGTCGTTCTAATCTATGCACATTGCGAAGGTTAAGAAATGGATATTTATCTAGACATTATCGAAGGCAATAAATAGATAACGGAGCACAGGATCGCTGCGGACCTATAGCGTCGGAAAATATATAAGTGTACCCCTGTGAGGTGCTTCTCCTGTGAAGCCGCGCAGGCAGCTATAAGCGCTTCTACTCTGGATCTGCCCTATAGCGAGGCGATTTATTAACAATCGTCTGCACTATGTGGAGTTCTAGTCAAACGTACTTTGGGGCAAAATAAGGATATCTAGATATAGAAAGCCCGCCTCCTGCTAGCCGGGATGAGCGTACTGTACCCGGTCGCCGTAATGGCCGAGAGTATGCTGCGTAGGGCGCTAGACTAGGCAGATAGGTGATGGCCGATGCTATCGTTAAGCTACTGCTCGTAACCGAGGGCGTCGAAGCCGGTTTTCCCACGGGGTTTTTCCAGTATCGTGACGTGAGGGGCGTTGCATAGTAGTCTTAAAAATAGGAAGCACGTGAAGTTATGTCTATATTCGTTCCTTAAAGGTGTGAGCTTCGCTCTATATGTAAACGTCCGCGGAAACGGCTATAAATGTTTGTTGCTATGCGAGGGCAAATAGGTCTTTGATTACTGACTGCGTGTAAAGCAGCGAGTGGTTAAAGAATCGCTATTATCGTGAATGCGCGCGAGGTGTAAAGCAGCATAAAGGCACTGCTCAAACGTGTGCGATACGCCTTAAAGAAAGTCGATGCTAGACGCGTGTTATTATGCTAACTCTATGCTGCATTCCTCGTTTCATATGCAGGTCTTGTTAGGTGATTGGTTCCTCCTTATCCTCTTTATCCCGCCCGTTAAGTGTGGTAAGTTACTTCTCTAACCTACTCATCGCCATGCCTCTCTAGTCACTGGTATCTATAGCCCGTCTCTCTATTTAATTCCTATGATCCATCGCTAAGTCGCACGCCCCGCCGACTTCTGCGTATACTAAAAGTAATAGTTAAAGTACCGGTGAACGTTGGGATCCTCCAGTGCCTTGCGCGCCATGGCTAGGTCCACCTGCACCTCGGCGGGATCTAGCCCCAGCGCCTCAAACGGCCGCCCCGCAAACATCGAGATGAACTGAAGCACCGCTGTCTTCTAGTATAGGCCGATGAGACGCATCGTCTTGTCCTTGGCCCACACGCCGATGGGCACCTTGAGCACCTTGTAGTAGATGTTGGTGAAGCCCGCGTCGCGTAGGAGGGGCTCGAGACGCGCCGCGATAGTGGTGCTCATGCCGAACTTCTGGTAGGCCTCCTCGGCCGTCTGGTAGAGCTTCTTGAAGGGGTCGTCGCCGGGCATGGGGCCGTCGTCGCCGGGCATGGTGCCGTTATCGTAGCTAGGCATGCCGTGGAGCTCGTGGAACTCGATCCAGCCGCCGGGGCGCAGGCTCCTAGGTTCTCAGTTAGACGGAATGCGGAACGTGCAAGAGGCTATCCGAGTGAGGAGTAAGAATAAGAATAAACACCTACTCGTACGCGTAATCTAGGACGAGATCTATGTCCTTGAGGATAAGCGCCATGAAGCGAAAGTGCACGAGGTCAACGTTCCTCACGAGCCAGTCCTGCTCGCAGTCGTCGACTAGGAACTCGATATTCGGGGGCACCCACAGCGGCTGAATAGGCGTCAGGTCGATACCGCAGACTCGCGCGCTGGTATACCTATCGCCAACTACAAGAGTCAGCAACCTTCGACGCTCATGAGGTGCTCTATATGAGCCAACCTTCAATTGCCCAGATGCCTGTCCCAGCGTTAGTGTGAACTCGGCCCGTATCATGAAGGGTCACTGACCCGTCCCCGTCCCGATATCTAGGATAGACTGCGGATTGTCCCCTACGGGCGAGTAAAACAGCGTCCCGTTCGTTAGCTCCATGAGCATGGCGTGCTTCATGTCCTCGCGGTCCTGCTCCTGGTCGTCGTTGGGGATCGGGTACCGCCCATTCTTGAAATAGTGATACCGCCGCCCGCGCTCGTACGTGCACGCGTACACGCTCGACGTGACGCTCGTGGACCCGTCGTTGAAGGGGTCCTCGGTCAGGTCGAACTCGTCGTCGTCCTCGGCTTAGCTGGCCACCTCAATGGTCGGCGCCTCGGTCGCCACCGTGGAAGACGGGATGGACTGCCGCTGAGGCCTGCTGGTGTCATGGGGAGGCGGCGCCATGTCGAACAAGGGTTATGATGGTCAATCGTGACGAGGTCTGATTGTGTGTCGCGGTCGATGATGGCCGCACAAGGACCTGATCAGGCTATTGATGGGGGAGAGAATGGTAGCCCTTGTAAAGTTCTAAGGTCGCGCTCCTCGGCGGAGTGTTAAAACGTGCGTCAGTCTCGTGTCCCCTTAACGACACAACGCGCTCATTGACTCGGAAAAGGCCATATGGACCAAGTCGTGGATAGTGAACAGTGGAGGAAGAGCGCGCCATCCTCGCCTACGCTTGATTCGCTGCCTTTCGGGCTGTCATTCGTTGACAAAGAAAAAGAAAAAAAAGTCCCAAGAGGCTCTCTCTCAAACCGATTCCGTTTTCCCGCCGTGCCGCCCTCTTACAGTCCCCACATCACGGCCTTCTGTGACTCGAGGACCCCCGGACACATGCAGCCTCTAGCATCTGGTACGGGCGGTGCGTTTTAAGAGTTGGTGTCCGTCAAATGTTGGCCCAGGATCAGATATGCCGCCCCAAAATGACAGGTCACCCATACATTGAGCTAACATGCGAGAGCTTGGCATGTGGTGGCGTTAGTTTAAAAGACGGGCAACCCGCCGCTACGTGAATGCAACTACTTCTTGCATCTCGGGCTATAATATATATTCCGTAGCGCTAGTAGTGCTTCTAGCCAGCACTTAGACGCCATCCTCGCCCAAAACTCAAGCGCTTCTGCCGTGCCCTCGTGTCGCCATGATCATCTTCCGTATCGTTTCTAAATCAAACGACTTCTCCGCTTCTTGCAGCGACTGCCGCACTGCCTTGGCACCTCCCTCGACGACCTCATCGTTATAGTCCTACATGACCTTCTCCGTGTCGGCGGCCCCGGCGTCGCGCAGCTGAACCAGCCCATCGACGTAATTGCACACGTCTGTGATGCAATGATGGAACCCTTGCCCGCGGTCTATAGTACGTTCATGCAGCCGTTAGCATCGTTACAAACACACAAGCATTCACTTGCACCACACTGTGCCGACTTATATATCAGCATGGGGTGCGCGGCGTCGCCCGCGAGCGTCGCCCGCCCGGAGAGGTTGTCCCACGGCACGGGCACCCAGTACTTCATCTCGTCGATAAAGATGAGGCTCCCTTCTGGTGTCTAGTCTATGGCCGATTGAAATACCCTAGACAGGGCACACGTCTTGCTCTTGATGTAGTCGAGCGCCGCCTGGTCCCTCAGGTGGACAGACTCGCCGCGCCATATCTTGACCCAAAACGTCGTCCACGTCGACTTGTCTTGGGGGTCATTAACCGCCATTGCTATTAGTATTAGTGTTTATTTAGCTTCTCTCGCGATACAGCGCCGGAGGAAGGTCGCCAACTTATAGGAGACGTACTGCCGACGGCCCCGACGGAGCTCGTCCCCATCACTAGCGCGGTAACGGGGTGCATCTTCACAATTGCATTCGTCTTATCTTCGTCCCCGTACCTCGTGATCCCCGTCGCGAACAGAAACCCAGACCGCTCGACGCGCGCCCGCTCGGCTCCTACTAGCAGCTCCTTCACCTTGGACGACGCCCCATCTACCCCGAGGACACTATGGGCCTCAAACGTCTCGCTGTCTCCAAACTCTAGTAGCACCCCGCCCTCAGTCTTGGACAATCGTGATATAGCTTTTTCCCACCGAATATCGACGCCGCGCGCGAGTACTCGGCGGAGCGCCTGGCGGCTCACCCGCCTTGCTCCAGGGGTCGCGCTCCTGAACAGGAGCTCCCCTGTGAGCGCATTGAAACACGGCAGGTTCTCCACGTCCTCGTTGAATTCTAGATGGGGGTTGCAAAATGCCTGGGGGAGATCAGCGAGGATGTCTTCTGGAAGCAGCTCCGAGAGTTTCGGCAGGGCCCAGTGGACGAGCATTGTCCAGTCCCGGCCCCGTGTTTCGAGGCCCGGGTCTTTGTCGAAAATGATGGCCCTGAAGCCGTTCTATGCGCGTCATGTCAGTTTCGAGAAGGCTTCGTCGCCTTTGGTGGCGCGACGACTCACCTTTTGCAAGCCATGAGCGGCGAGAAGGCCCGTTAGTCCCGCTCCAATGATGGCTATCGTCGGCGAGTCCGGGGAGTTGGTGGTTATCTTTTGACCCATGATATATAACTTGCAAAAATGTAAATAGGATCAAGAGAGCATGTATCCCCATCCACGAATGACATCTCGTGCGTACAAGAGGCGAGAAAACAAGGCCAGGTTCATGATCACGCCCTTCCGCCAGTCCGCCACTACGAGGCCAAACATCGCTCACGAGCGCTACCCTGTGTGTCGATCGCATCAGCCCAGGATTCAAAGTAGCGGGCTTGGCGGGCACTTTTCTAAAGCCCTCATGCATGTCCCAGTCGACAATGACCTTGAGCGTCCAAACATATCTCGAGGCCTAGTTACGTAATTCCCCGGGTATATCTCGTAGTGTACCAGGGGTTCAGCAGCCAAAGTATGGTTGCGGGCGTCCTTGGTGCGTTTTGTCAATAGTCTGGAATGATATGTGATATTTGCAGCCACGCGAGGCTGAGGCTGCCAGCCCGTCGTGACAAGCGTCGAGACCAGCGTTGAGGGGCGTAGGTTAGCCTGCATGGTATGCACTGCGTGGATATGGCGGCGAAACGACACTGTGAAAGCCAGCTCTTCTGCCTGTAACGGCTGTCGCCAAACTGCACTGGTCTGCGGTGAGCATTTGGGCTGCAGGAATGACCAGGGGCATCGAGTCTACGGCATGTGCGGCCGAGGCCGCGGAAATGGATCGGCAGGCTCGGATACCCTGGCTTACACCGATCCGACCCTACCCGTCATCAAGACGACTTCCCCGACCACCAATATCATGCGAACTCGGCATCGGTAAACAACACGTCGCATCCTTGAAGCCAAAAGCATCACTGCGTTCGTTTGGCCCCTGCAAAACGCCGTCCTCTCTTGCATTGTCGACCCTCGTTCCTTGTCCGTTCGTCAACCAGCACGCGAGCTGACAAGGATCCCAGGTTGCGGTCAGACGCTGCGGAGCCTTGCCAGGCTGGACATCGATATGTCCACGTTCCATGCCAGACGCCGTCTTAACGCAGTCATCACTGCAAGACAGTGACGCAGAAGCGTTAGCTGCTCGCCTCCCGCCTGGGTACCCCAGCAGTAATCATAACAGGGCGTATGAGCCTGTAGTGACCGTGTTGCAGTCGACGCTTCCGTTTTCTGATTTGCTCCAACTTCGGTTTACGTGGCGCCTCCCGGCGTTCACGACTTCACCACGACTGCCGACCTGCTTCCCATGACAATACACTGCTATTCCAGGTACAAACCCTGTGCGAGCCCGCATTCGCCAGCCCCTTCACAAGCACCCAACTAGCTACCCTAGAGCTAGCCAGTCGCCTGTGAGCACTTTCCAGCAGCTGGCACTGCAACTGTCACAGGATCAATTATGTATCTCCTACGGAGTATTTAAACCATTTCAGGCGTGCTACAAAAGCTGACGGACCCTAGAAGCGAGATGTCTTCAGCCTGCGGGAGTCCAGCCGCCATACTTCTAGTCCGAGATGCCAAGGATCCTTCGATTCGCCCTCAGCTCTACGACAGCAGATGCATGTTCTTCAAGACACCATATCTGCTTCGACTGCACTCCTGACACCGATTACGTCACGAGAGACGAGCTAGATGGACACCGGAAACTGCGCATCACTAATACTGCACCGTCTACGACTGCACCTTCAATACCTCGTCCAGCGTAGCCAGCATGATGTATCAGAGTGTAATATGTGTACGGCCACGCTTCGCTTCGCTCAAGTCACCTTTGTGAACCAAACCATCATCCTCGCATCGCCGCGACCTATTATCCTGTCTTCCATTGATACCCCCAACTTCTCCACCTTACCGTTGCTCCCTATTATGAACTGTGACCGCCTGCCAGCCTTTATTAACATGCTCGGTCTCTTCGTGTCCGTCCATGCGATGAAGAAGTCGCCGGAGACGTGCTCCAGGTCTAAAGTGACGTTCAGCAGCCGCCGGATCTCAATATGCAGGACTTCGGTCGCGCCATCCGTAACGGGCGTGTCCTTCAGCGGCTTGGCCACCCTGAGCTCGAGAGTTCGGTAGGCGGGGTTGTAATATGATCCTGCCTATTCAGATAGCGGCAGCGGCAAGGGCAGCGGAGGTTTAGGAACATCAGGATAGAGGGTATTGCGCGTTTTGAGAAAAGTGTCGACGCTGGCCTTAAGCCCCTTGCTTAGACCTGGAACGATATCCTGTCGGCTGTCAGGTGGAATGTCGAGAAAATCGTCCATAAGACGTGAGGCGGCGGCCGCAACTGCGAGGAACCCATTCGAATCTGCGTTTGCGAGAATGGCGATGCCCCATCTCCGGTCTGGCAGCAGCACAAATTTCGATGCAAAGCCACTAATGCCGCCTGCATGTGTAACAAGTCTCCGCCCACGATAGGTAGACACGCCCCAGCCAAGGGCGTATAATACTGTCGACTTAAACTCGTTGGGAGCATCTGCACCGATGGATCGTGGCCTGAATAGCTCCGCCTGTTGAGAGGCTTCGAGCGGCAGGGTCTTGTGGATCACGGCATGAAGATACTTAGTTAAGTCCTTGATGGAGGAGATGATGCCACCACCACCAACAAGCTGATACCCGTCCGCGTATTCAGCATCCAAGTTGCTGGTTCAGCTCATCCCAGCTATAGCCGCTGGCGAGGACATTTTTAGCGTTTTGAGCATCTTTTAACCGTATAAAGGTCGAGGATATCCCCAAAGGGTCCCATATGTGTTTGTGGTGGGAAGCTTCAATTGGTTTCCCAGTCAAGGTCTCGATGACATCTTGAATGACCATGTAGCCCATGTTGAGGTACTGGTGCTTCTGGCAGAGCTCTGCAGCCATGGCAAGATGCCGAAGCGATCGGACAGCGTCCCGCAGGGTGTAACCAGCTCCTCCATAGTTGAGGTTCTGGCTGCCGACTCCCAGATGATGTGCTAATGCGTCCTCGAGTGTTGCGTGGCTGGTAGCATAGTCATCTTCGAGAACGAAGTCGGCAAGAATGATAGATGAGATCTTTGTTTGTAGATTAATTGCGTCGGGTCTATCTGCAAGCTCCTCTAAAACTGCCAGAAGCGTCGTTGCAGTGAACGACTTGGTACATGACGCGATGTAGTAAAGGGTATCTTCAGTAGCCCTCTCACTTGATACTTTGGCGTCTCCGAAAGCTTAATTAGCATACGGTTAGTTCTCTAGAAGAGATCATGCGCGGTTTGTAAGGTTGATTTAAACCCACCCGCATAAAAGTCTGTTCAGCGTCAATAACGCCAATGGAAATGCTTGGAACATGGAAATGGTGCATCAAATGTTCCATGTAAGAGTTAAAATCGGCCGTAAATGGGCCATCAGCCGGCTTATCGCCGTTGCCTAACGTATGCGTCATCTTGATTCAAATCGAGAGTGGCAGACATAAATCGACACAGTCGTAAATTGAGCGTACGAGCCCAATTTCCTTTTACTAGCCATAGTCAATTGAGGACTACGCGTGGCAAGGGAGCTGGTGTGCGACTGGCGGGTCTGTTCGGCGTGACTGTTCGGCATGAGCATCAACCAACCAGTCCAAAAGCGGAAGGCGAACGCGATGAGATGTCTGCAATGCTTGCGGACTACAATGGCTTCGATGCTAAGCTAGCGTCAGAACTAACAGTAGTCTCCTTGCATATGGCATATAGCGGACGGTCAATCTTCTTGGACCTTTTTAACCGTCGACGTTTATCGTCCTCATTCCCCGCAGCTCTAGGGCCACTCGCTGCCTAAATCAGCATCCAGTGCTAGTTAGGCAGGCTATAATAAGAGGCCAACAAAACAAGGCGAAGCTTAAAGCTTGCTGCGTCAAGTGCGGGGCTGCGGCTGAGGACGTGTGCATTATTAATACAACCCGTGCCTTGCTGCCCAAGGGTACGGTCTGCTCCCCATATCTCCACTACTCTTGTCTTGTCTGACCTATCTATACTCCGCATATGTTCCCTAAAATACCGCACGGCTGTAACAAATGCCCATTTCCACTAGCGGCAAGCCATAGAAGTCATCCCATTTGAGTCTGTAACTGCTAACTCTGCTTCCCTGCAATCGTATAACGCCGGCTTCGCTACCAATACTATATAGTAGGATGGTTATGTGCTATTCCGATTGAGCTCGCTGCTGCTCAGATAATGCTCGATAAAGAGCATCAGGACCTTAGAGACGCCTATGACTCTACCCTATATACACTCGGATGTATCGGCTAATATAATGTCGTTTTGGTTAGGTTGCTAGTAGGCTAGATAGGTAAGTATAAACGGCTGTTAGGTTCTTGTATTCGTCTTCCCATAACTACAGCAGGCACTGATTAGACGGGCTTGCAGCATCGGCCACTCGATAAGCAAGCGGCCGCCCACGGACCTTACAACTCAGCAGGTAGCATCCGTCAATACTGATCCTCTGATTAAGCAATTGGAGTGAGACCTTCGAGGGTTTCGACAATGGTCGAAAAAATACAAAGAGATTCGCCGCGAGCTGAGAAACCAGAAGCAAAGGCTGAAGAGGGCCCTCAAGCAGAAGATCTGAGACGAATGGACGACGGAGCAGGTAGTCGACAATATTGAGCGGCAGTTGCAGGGTGTTGGGTTCGCCGAGCAGGCGGCCGAGGGCACGTCCTGCCGCCCCCAGCGACCAGCTCAAAGACGGCTGGTTGAGGCATTGGCTGCGCCTCTTGGAAATACACTCGAGGGCCAGTATCGACGAAGAGACAACGCCATCAACGCCATCGTTGCGTATTGCGTCGTCGAAGAAGGGCAGACCCTCCATTGCGCCAACGCTTCATTAACTGGGCCAAACAGGCGTGCATCCATTGGCGAACCGCCGGTCGAACGCCATCAACACATGGCTTTGATGTCCGTTGTCGTCAAGTTAGAGAAGGAGCGACCGAGAAGGTGCTTCATATGTCTCGGCAGGGCACTCGATTTGGCGCCCGATGATGAGGCTGTGAAGGATCTCATCCATGAGCTTTACACTCCAGGAAAGCTGTCCAAGCACTTCCGGCACAAATAATTGTCGAATCTGCGAGACGGCAATGAGATTCAGTGTCAGATTTGTGACTTGCCGCTTGACCACAAGGAACATCTTCAGAACCATGCCTTGCGAGTTCACGGAACTGTATCTTAGATCATATATCTGCCGAGTTGTTGACATGTCTCAATCTGTTTCCATTGAATACTGCTTTCTGCTTGTCTTTGCGGCATCTAGACTAAATACAACCTCGCCTTGGCGATTCATAAATGAGTTGGTCTTGTCCATATGGTCTCCAGCTGTAAGGCAAAGAATGAAGTTAGACCCCTGAGCACTGGCGGGTAAGGGAGACCTGGCCGGGTGATACAGTGCCCGCTGGGCTTGTAGAGCTACTAGGTAATGCCGGAAATAATCCTGCGAGGGTGATGGATATTGAGAATAGTTCTGATCGGCAAGGTTAGCTGGCTGTGATGCCGAAGATGGTCGTCTAACTGTGGCAGGTTTACGCAGCGACAGGAGATTTGCGGATAGTGGAGTGGAGGCGAGGTAATCTGGAGGCGGCTTGAGTTACGGGTCGCTCAATCGATCACAATAGAACAGAAGCATCAAAACAGCTCCACCAACTCAAAGCCGCCCTAAACCCACCATCCAGAACCCAAAACAGAGCCTTCGAGAGAGTCCCGACCCACATGGACACCGTTGTTGTGTATATAACTAGGACCTTCGTCCTCTTGACTTGGGCAGTGGTCAAGGCCAATTTGACTCTCTACAACCCTCACATGCATCGCATCTTTCCATTTACATTTGACATTGCCAACCTGAGGGAGCTTGCCTAAGGCCACCTGACCTATCCACCAGGCGTGCGCCAGCCCGCCCAATTATCCGCTGAACGGATCCTGGCAGCAGTAGTACTTAAAAGGCCCGCAGCAATTGTCGCACAGAACTCGATCAACCTCCCTCCATCCCTGGGCACAATAGTCACAAAAAGGAAGAGTACCAGCCCAATAGCATCGCTCGGCAGCCTGGTTCTCTACATTTTCCACAGCATCTTTTCCGGCCGGCATATCTTTGCATAGATCGGTCAGTTTAGAAATCAAAGTCAAGAGAGTGCAAAAGCATATCAACTAACCAATAGTCGCAGCCGAGGCCGCAGAAACAATAGCGATAATAATCTTGAAATGCATTTTGATAGACAAAAGTCAATGTCTGGAATAGTGTTTAATGGCTGGAATGGTGGTGAATGGCGGGGATGTGTAGTTAATGAGCAGGGAGACGAAGCCGCCCTTTATATACTTGAGAGCTAATAAGCAATACAGGTAATCGTATATATAGTCATACCTCAGATATGGAATGTCAACAACGGGTGCCTCGCAAATCAATACGACTGTCTTTGGACGTGTCTTAAAATAATGCCTAATGATATCTGACTACCTGACTGCACGTATGTCGATTTGGTCGTGACTCAAAATATTGCGTAAAGATAATTGACTACCTGACTGCGCCGATGTCGATTGGACGGACTGGCGTACATCTTGGGACGTGGAGTGCCATACACACTTGTCGCCCGTATGAAATGACTTCTCATCTCGTCCATGGAAAGGTGCATGGGCAAAATTTTGCAAAAAGAGGCAATGGCCAACGCATGACGGCAAGCTGAAGCTGCAATACTACCCCATGCATCGCGTTGTCCGAGCGCCTGTCCATGCTCAAAGGTATGTTGGTCATGAAACAACAGCCCGGGACACTCTTCTCCCCGCCACCGGCAGCATCCGGGCGGAGATCGCTGGTGGGTCTGTGTAACCAATCAGCTCTGTTAGGACCCTGCCCCCTCTCCTCGCCGTGCCGCTCTTGCAGCTGTCACACGAACTGGGCTTGCATAGAGTTACTACGAAGAGTCTGTTAATAATACCCATACAGAGCGATTCTGGCGCTGGTGCAGACAGGGGGAAGAGTCTGTTGAACAGGGCCGACGAAGAGTCCGTCGCTATTTTCGCATCTCAAATGGGCGAGTCTAGTATGCATAGAAAGCTAGAATATACGCCGATTCAATGAGATTTCTATATGGGATAGAAGTCATGTGTTGAGGCCATACAGCGTCGTTGTAACGGGCTGAGCCTGTGGGTCTCGGCTTACGCCAGACAAGTATAGGACTTTTGCCTGTTTCAGGGGGGATGGCCTGGTGATGCAAGACTCCCCGCCTTCTCGTTCCCGTTCTATTCGGCACCGAGGTCCCGTGATGGAGTTGTCCTGATAGAGGGCTAGTGTCTTAGGCTGTGCCGTTGGTGCATACTGGCAAGCCTTGCCGTCTCAGCGGACGAGACGTATGTGTCGTATCTTCGGCAACAAGGCGGGGGTCGACAGCATGGCCAGCCAGTGGTGAGCAGCCAAGACGAAGCAGTACAATGCGATGGTACTTCGGCCGCCCCGAAAATGCTACGTCTCCAGTATCTATGCCGTTGTTTCGCATGCAAATATCTATGATTGGGTTATCCCGACCGACGGGAATGCATATCTTTTGCCGTGTTGGCCGGAATCGAAAGTTCAGCCAGCCGTGATCTCAACCGATTGGGAAGAGATGGTACATCGGATGTTGATTGAGACCTAATGCACTGAAACCACGGGAGAGCCCGTTGAGACAAAAGTGAAGGGGGAGGCAAGGAAGAGGCATGGCCGTACGGTCCAGCTCCAACTATATAAGTGGCGGCTTATGGCGACTCAAGTGCCTTTCAGTTTACCCAACTGCTTTGTCTGGCCACATTGCCCTCCTGCTTACCCTATTTACAATTATTATACGCCAAAATGCATTTTAAGATCCTCATCGCTCTTGCTTCTATCGCCACGGCAGCGGCCATTGGTTAGTTAGACATGCCTCTGGATCTCCCTGGGTTGTACCTTTCGGCTAACCAACCAACTCACGCAAAGGCGAGACGCCCTCTGGAGACAACCCCGTGGAGAGTGAGCATCATAAGATCCTGGCATGCTACTGGGATGGTACCGCTCCTTTCTGCGCCGGCTACTGCCCGGATGGGTACAAGGAGGAGGCCCGTAGCTCATGTGGCGATGGGGCGTGTTGTGTCACTGGCTACAAGGTGTTATGCTGCAGAGAGTAAGTAGCGACGCTACAGAGGAGGAGTAGACAAATGCAAGGGCGTGTGCTACGGTAATTTGTTGGGGTGCTGGAATAGACCCGGATCAGAAAAATGAGAAAACCACAAAACGGAGGAAGACCAGGGACTCAGATTACACATAGACATATAAGGGGGCATCTGTGGCCGCTAGAGTAGATGATCCCCCATCCATCATCAGTCTTAGAAATCGAGTTCTTGGTTTTCCTCCTATTTTTGAGATGGCCTTCGTTGCCTCTTCCTGTTCTTTGTCTCTTTGGGTGACTATGTGAAAGTCTTATTAGTATGCTTGGGCAGGCACTGCCTTTCCTCTTACACAACGTCCCGTTGCTCTTGGCCCTTGGTGTGTTCGTTTTCCCTCAACAAAGTGACAGGCTTCTACAGCACGCTAGGTTACAAGGCGAGATATTTTATCTCGGCAATACAACAGGTTGCTTAGTCTCAGTTTATTGTGACGACTGTGTTTTCCAATAAGTGTTTGTTAGCTATCTAGCGCGTGTTTCTTGGCTATCTGGTTAGTGGTTCTGGACCATCCGGCGAACGTGTCTTAAGAACCTGGCGAAGTCTTGGCTGTCTGGCAACACTTGGACGTGCAGGGTAAAAAGAAGGGAGAGGGGCTGTTTAGACCGGGTGCTTGTCGCAGGAGCAGAGAGGAAGCTGTCGTTGCTGGAGTGGCAGCAGTGGAAGAACAACGAGGTTGGTTGTGACTGCTTGGTCGAAGGCTGTACTTAGGTCGGGGGTTTAGGGTAGTGGCTCGGACAGGAAGAAGGAGCAAACAAAAAGCAGCCGCTAAGGTGGTGACAGCCATAGTCATCGGTGGTAACGTCGTGTATAAGTTACTGTCAGCGCGTCGAATTCGTGCAGACAACTTAGAGTCTCGGCGAGCTCGATGCCCTTGTCTCTTCAGCTCCTGTTGCTCAGCCGTGAAAGTTCCCCGTGGTAGACTCGAGGCTAATGACCTGGTTTCCCTCGGAGGAGTTATGTATGTTGGGTGGGTGATGAGGAGGGGTGAATGAACTGCGCAAATGGAAGAGAATTTGCCAGCTATATATACTCAGCGACTATCCCTACTCCTAGGTCCTTAGGCAATGGTGGCAGCGTGTATTGTGGAGAAGAGCAAGGCGTATGACGGGGAATGCTTGCACACCATCAAGGAGCTAGACGGGATGGGCTACCTGGACTTGGGGATTCCTTGCAGGACAGATGACTCTTGTCGTCATGTCGGAAGGCCGTTGCATCAGGTTGTCACACGATGGCCGCCTTGAGCAGGATTCTATTGGATGTGATAGGGTGGTCTGCACCCTGGCTAAGGCGTCAAGGGGGGGACTGAAGATCCCGTTGCCGTCCTACCCATGGTGTAGTAGGGCGGTTCGGCATTCTCGATGTTCTTCTTACCCTTCATCGTTTCCATGTTCGGAGCAAGGGGCTGCATGTTAGGCCCGCTGACGGTCGGCTGAACCAGCCTTTCGCCGGCCATGTATGCCCGATGAAGTACACTGGCGAGCATCTCAAGCCAATGGTGAAGCAATGTGTGATTCCCGCATGCGCCTCTCGCTCACATTGTCACCGATATTGGCCCACGACCTGCGACCTCTCTCCTCCTTGGCATCACTCGCGTGTGTATTGTCGGGGGATGTTGTGGCTTACATATGCTTGCATTCGGCTCAGATATGGCCTATCGGCGAGAGCATGCAGACTGGAGTCACTGGGTGGACACCTTAATTATCGGTTGGCCGTCCCTAGCTCCTTTCAAGCTAGCTGCTCTCCTCGGGATCCCGCAATGCTCATAAACGCGCATTGATGAGAAGCGTGAGGGGGTCTGCGGAACCAGGAATGGCTGCACCACCATCGACTTGCCTTCAGGATTGGCCGCCATGGTCAGGATGGTGACAGCCACTCTGTCAGGATTCCCTCGCCTCGGGCTTCCTTGCATAAACAGATGACTCCTTTGCCGTCATGTTAGTAGGTTGATACGCAATCCGGTTACCAATGGACGATGACTGCAGCCACGATACCACCCAGTGCGGGACAGGCAAAACTCCATTGGATAGGAACGAATATTGGCCGAAACGTTCGAGTGAGATGCGGCAGCTATTGGGTGGCGCGAATGCAGCAGAGATAGGGGGGCGAGGAAGGCGAGGCTAGGGCAAGGTCGTGGGACTAGTAGCACATGAGATGCCTGGCTCACCCAGCCGCGCGACACACACCTGCAAGGCTCACCCGGCTCGCGCACGGTCACGCGATTGGCTGGAGGGCGGAGCCAGATCGGTCTCCCCCCGACGTCGTGGCCAGCGACCGAATGGTGTGCGACGAACGCTCATGTCAATGTTCGACTACGAGAACCCGTGACAACACGAGCGCGCCTCCGCGTTTGATGAGCGACACGGGCAACGGTACACTGCGAGCGAGCGGCCATAGAGGCGCTGGCCGAAACAAGTCACGCGAATCATCGGGCACCTTAGTCGCTTCGGGCCGGGTGCAGAAGGGACCTGCTACCACGGGCCGCAAACCTTCCTGGGATCCGCAAGTGGTTCCTAACCAATGGTTTACCCGCGAGCTGCATTGTCAGGGCGCGGGGCAGTGCAGCCAATGGGCAACATTGCCTAGTCTGTGTGGTTTTTCAAGCGGGATTAATGTGGGGTTGAGCCAGGAGGTAATATTGCCTCCTGGTCTGTGTTGATGTGGCAAGAGACGGCGCATTTAGCAGGGGCGGATGCCCATAGGGACCTAGTTGCCTGCATCGGCATTAACTTCGGAGGCGAGACGAGGTGGCCTTCGTGAGACATGCAATATGCGTCTTGGGGCAAGAACTTATTGAGATACTGATTGGACATAGCGATTCGAGTTTGCTGGTTGCCTGTCGCGACCAGCCTCTCCGAGCATCCAGCCCCTACATCGTGACGCGAGGGATTGTATTATTAAAGGTCCGATTCCCTCCGTTTTAGAGCAGTCCTGGCCTTCCTAACTCGTTGTGTCTCGTCATCAATCTTAGCCACGAGATATTAGACGATAGAATCGTCTAGGTATCTGCGGTTATGGTATCCTCCGCTTTCCCCCGACTCGACCTCCGCGACCACGCTAGATCACGCAACGTACACTTAACCAGCGAGATCAGAAGCTTCTCCGAAGCATATTCAAGTTCGAGCTCTTCAGAGTATTTCGCCAATGCACTAACCGAATAATCAAAACCGCGAAGCCAGGTTAACCAACCCCGGAGATAATACACCAATGGATCCGAGGCTCACAGAAGTCGGGTACTTCGGGAAATACCCTGCTTACTCGAAATCTAGTATGCATGTTCAGGCACACTTGGACTTGAATGCTCTGTCGCTAGACTCGGATTAGGAGTCGGTATGTTTATCTTACCGTTCACCTTCCGTAGTCTCGAAACTAATGCAGCCCACCCTAGCACTTCTTTATTTCAGACACTGGGCAGCGTAAGCGTCGGCGAAGACGGCATGAAGAGATTGAACGAGGATATAAGTGTAGTTGGAGTGGTTGCGCGAAAGCCTACGGCACGTTATACCATTTGAATACCCATGTTAGACTTCAGTCACATGGCCCTAAGCGGGTCCCCAAAGGTACGTGGCTGCTCTTTCTTAGGTCTTGGTCATCTTGTTTCGGTTGTGGGAGTATCGTGCCCTTAGCACCTATCAACCCTAGTAGCGAAATAATGGCCTTTGGCTAACATCATACGGTTCAGAATTCAAGGAACTTCGGGAACAGAATAAGAAGCAAAAGGCGCAAGAAGATCCTAGCGCAGGGCCGAGTACTGGTGGCAGAGAGGGCTGGAAACGGGCTGGCGAATGAGGCGGGAGCTTCAACTTGGGACACTCTTGATCACTTGCTGGCGTAGCCAAGCACAACCTAGCTCCCGAAGGCCTGCCATCTGAGTTTATTGAATGCCCTTTGTCATGTGGCAGGAGGCGACATCTGACCAGGTGGGAGCTACGTCTGCCGTAACCAAGGTTAGGTCTATGCAGGTCACATCCTCTGGGCTGTAGATAGTAATGATCACCGCCGGAGGCCTCTACTCATGAATATGGTCAACTATCGGTAGGGTTGCACAATAACACGACCGAAGGGAGGGTTAAGGTGTTCTCAGGAGCGAAGCGACAAAAGGAGTGAAGGCTACAGATGAATATCACGTAGATACTAGTGAAATACACCAATCATAGTCTAGGGCACGACCGGAGGGAGTTGTGGAGCGAGTGTGAGAACGTGTGAACGTGGGTGATTCCATCAGGGACAGGCACGGCTTGGAGGCACACCACGCCGGAACAATCTAATTGCTTCAAGCTCAGCCTACTGACCGGTGTTCCCTCGCGTCTCTTCTCCGTCTGTTGGTAGCCGGGCGCTGTTGATCCCTTTGGAATCCTAAACTATCATAGCTACTGTATACCCCCGAACCTATAAGTATGCTACTTAATAAAAGGCGTAGCTAGTGCGTTTCACAGTCACATCCAGCTGCAATGGCTATAAGGGAATGTGTTAGTGGATAGAGGGGAAAGAGGGCGTAGGCTAAAAAGACACCTACCGCAAAATCCGACCCAGAACATAGCGCATTCTCGGTTTTCTTTTGGCCCACAATCAGTACGGGCCAAACAATGATTGAGTTTAGTGAACTTCTCGTGGGTTCGACAATATGGTATAACTTGATTGATTCCTCTCTCATGAAGAGCCATAGCAGGCACGGCACTAACTAGAGTCGCGGCATAAATAATAGAGGTGAGAATTTGGAAGTGCATTATAATACTGTAACGATAGATAACTTAACTATAAGTATACAGTACGAAAGCAGTATAGAGTAAATAAACTGGCAAGAGATACACACACACACAGAGATTGATTACGCCCAGTGGCTAGTCAGCCAATAGGGCACTATTTGCTTATTGTACATTACGCTTCCCAAGCTTTGCCATGATCTCCTAAAAGCCCATACAGCGTAACGTCCATTCCTGCTTTAGTCTCGCCATTTTCCATCTTCCTGCGGGATCTCGTGGGGTTTATATTCTTAGCAAGCTGGCTTGAGGGCCATTCTCCAAGTGTTCAGCGTCCTATGATGAGTTGTTCACTATATCTCCTGCTTGCCCGCTGTGGCACTATCGTCGCCCATAGCTGAATTGCCCACAACACTATATGAAATATCTATGGACTAAAATTTCAGGTCCCCTTCTTCTAAAATGATAACACTATCGTCGAGTAGTAGTTTTGGATCCTCCTAGTCGATGGCGTATTCAACTTCTGGTTTGTTTTATTCGGTCGGTACCGCACCCTGCTGGTCGAAGGCCAGGGAGTGACCAGCGAGAGCGTGCCTTTTGCGGGTTATTCCACCTCGTTTGACCCAGCCCGGGTATCGAGAGATAGTTTCTCCGAGTTTAATGTTGTTAGCCTCTGCCTACTCCTGCACATAGTGGCCCTTTGGCTCGTTAGCTACGACTTATAGTAGCAGGAGTGCGCGTACATATTCATTTATCAATTCCGACTTCATATTGTGGTGTATTTTGCTTGGTAGACATGTGTACGATTCGCCCTCCGCAGCGTCTGTAACCCGAGTCCATCAGTGTAGCTGACCCCCTGCCTCATCTGGGCCTCCAGAGATCCAGAGCACCATCGGTTAGGGCAGCATGACGACAAACTCTGGCAGGATTCCATCGGCTTAGGCTTCCCACCTTGACACGGAACTCCTCCCGTTGTCTCGGCAAGACGCTGGCTGCAGCCAAGAGACCGATGACCAGGACACATTACGAGCCGTACCAAGGGGACCGGGGTCGTGACCCCCTGTGGCAACATAGATGTACCTCGTATTATTATGCATGTTGGGTCATTTGGTGCTCCGAAGCCACGCTTGGGACGGCAACAAGGGGGCTTGATGGACGTGCGATGAACGTTGATCGCGGGAATGGATCAGTTGCCCACCCCCCTACTCTTAGACTGGACGGCCCGTAACCAAACAACTCCAGATTGCAGCGCGGCGTGACATTTTCCTAGGCGCCCAACGGCATCCCCTTTGTCAGACGCAGGTGCCGAAGAGTAGCATAGGTCGACACCAACACGCATATGCAAGACAGCCCTCGGAATTTCGCGGTCACCGGGCTAGCCGCATTGGAGTTTTGCGGTCATTGCACTAGCTCGTTCGGGACTTGGTAATGCTTGAACTTCCTTTTGCCATTTCAAGGGTCGACGGGCTGAGCTTTCGCCGGGAATTCAACGTGCCAACTTGCCAGGATCCGCCACCGTGATCACCCCTTTTCTGGTCTTCTTGCCATTGCCGGAGTTTCCTTCGTATACCACCAACCATGGAGCATACTTTTTTCGCTGCCAGAAAGTGTCCAAATTTTCATACCGTATTCCGATTATTGCCGCCCATTCAACACGCCTTGAACTTCGATACTAAGAATCTTACCCTTAAGACACACGACAGTCGTCAAGCATGCAAGAGACACCCAAGAAACGCGGACGACCTCGAAAATGCGGCTCCAAAGAGGAGAAGGCGCGGCAAGATGTCACCGCGAGACGTGCACGAAGACGGGTCCTTAAGGATTTCGGGATGTGCGAGGCTAAGCAGTACACGCCCATGAAGACCGACCAGATTGAGACCCCAGAGGGCTACGAGCCAACCGATGAAATCAAGACCTCTTTTTTTACGGGGGCAAACAAGGATACCATTTAGCCTCCTCCATCATGCCTTGCTCCTCCGGTCTCTACCCGTCGACTCGTAGGAGTCCTTGACCTAGGCGGATATATTCCCACAATCCTCGCCATTTTCCTTGCGGCATTTGCCAACCTATTGCACGGAGTTCTCCCCTCGCTCTGTTGTCATTCTCGAACGGTCCTTGACCGAGGCAAGGAGCACGTGCCTAGCCCCCGCGGAATAAAAGTGGCGCCTATCAATGGCATGCTTGAGAGAGCTGCTGACGCGTTCAGTCGAGGACCTGTCCGTGTAGCTGGATGACGACAAATACTATGGCTGCTGCCTCGACGCCGAAAAAGATTCTGGGGTCCAGCTTCTCCTCCCCTCCTCGTTCACATTGTCCCGCCTCCTTGACAACACGCGCATCTGCCTTCTAGAGGGATGTGGCCTGCAAGTCTGCTTCCTTCGCGAGCATTGGTTGCATGGCGGGCCACCTTCACATCTGACCTTTCGTTTCCGACAGTTTGAACATGCGGAGCGTGGCAAAGTAGATAACTCCGGCTCTATAGCCTTGTAGCTTGTGTCTTGATAGAAGAACGTAGAAGGGGCAATCTCCGGCTGATGGGGTTGTGCCTCGATGAATGGATTGAATTGGTGAGGCTGGAGGGTTTGAAAGCCCGCCATATCCATGGCGGTGGCGTCAGGATAGATAGCATCGCCAGAATTCGGCATCGACAGAGGTGTTCCCAGACAGTGCCCCATAGCTATGGTAGGGGTATGCAAGTCGCTGGCCTGGGAATGGAATAGAGTACTAGACCCTCCCGGCGTGGGGGTGTAATACCCAGGAGGCGCATTCACAAAGGAGTTGAAGGCGTAGGAGTTTGGGTCAAGTAGCGACGGCGTGAATCGCCGGGGTTCGTGGGATGCACGCGGGGTTGGGTCTTGGTCCCGAAAGAACTCATTGTCGGCATGTTGACTGCAGGCGTTGCGTCTTTAGTTAGCATAAGCCTGCCTTAGACTTACACGCACTACTCTTTTTATTTAGAAGGGGGTAACAACGCAACATACCTATCTTCCTGAGTTAGGGCGTTGATGGTGAGATAATTCGCCGCGGTAAGGGATATCGGTGGAGGGGCATCGGTGGTGACGGCCGAAACCTCTAGGAACTGCTGGCGGAAGTTTGCCAGCAAGTCGTCAGCCGGCTTCTTCGTGCTGGTTCTGTACCGAGATAGGTAAGTACACGAGCATTGCTTCGAAGACGGGTGTTTATAGAAGAGGAGGCACGAGCTTACCTCTGGCAAAACATGGTGATTCCAGGCGAGGGTGCCACCGAAATGACTATCTTCCTCGACTCTTAGGTCCCGCCAAGGTATGGCTCAGATAGCGCCCATATGCATCATGGAGCAAACGGAGCCGCTAGAGGATAATAGAGGAACGGGAGGAGCGAAGGACGGCAGGGGAAGGGAGCGCAAGAGTTAGAAGGAGGATATGGTAGGTATCGCGAGTGAGGTTGTTGAACTTGTGAGCGGCCCCGGGTGTTCCCCCCTTTTATTGACTTGCAGCTCACTCGGAGCCTGATCACTCGGAGCCTGCTGCATGCTGTTACAACTCAGCCGGTGCGTTATGAGACAGTTAGAGTGCTGGTAGACTGGTCGCAACCAGGCAACCACACATCTCCCGCGTCGTCACGTCCTACTGTTCTCTAGCTGCAGGTGTAGGAACAACATTGCAACCCCTGCCAGCGGTTCGTCAGTCTCGCCACGTCCCCTTACCTACCACTTCTCCTCTCCTCCAATTGAAGTGCAGGTACACATCTTGCAGACGTTAGATAGTTAGAAGGAGGATTAAAGGACGCAAAGCAGCTAGGATCCAGCCTCACCGTCCACCCGCTCGTCCCCACATCCCTGTCAAGACAACGGCATCTCTTAACGTATGGTTGCCGCAGGCCAGCATCAGGATGTACAAGAACAGGGCTGTTCGATGGACATTTATAGAGCGTCTTACACCTAACGACGCGCTCGTATTTGGGACAAGGACTGTTGGGAATTTGATTGGGCTTGGGAGTTAACGCGTTGGTTATCTCTCGCGACCTGGCGCTCCTATTATAATCATTCTGGCGAGCGCTGTGTATTGCAAGAAACTGTAACATACGGTTTAGGAGCTCTAGCTCGACAAAGGCTACGTCGGGCCTCCCACCGATACCACTCTCCTCTACTCGCCGTATCATAGCCGCTTTTCTCTGCCACTCGTCCATCTTGCCGCACTCAGTTCATTCTGCGTCGTCATAGAGCGAGTGACGACCGCGAGAAAATGTCATGGCACGACAAAGACGGCAATAACTCAATCCAGAGGCCAAGGAAAAGCAGACCAGCAGGCGCGTTGCCAGCCGTCCGCCGTCGGCGCTTCCCCGTTTCCCCATTACCTCACCTAGCGCAGCCGCCTTGACTCTTCAGAATCGTCGTCCAACCAACGCAACGCCTCGTCAACAGTCCTCTGGCTCAGTTCCTCCAGCCTGGCCTGTGCGGCGGTCATCTCCTCAGTTCCTCCAGCCTGGCCTGTGCGGCGGTCATCTCCTCAGGGACCCGGTTACCCACTAGGTCTCTCTACCGCACCTTCGACACGAGCATGATGCCGTCTAGCGTCCGGTAGCGCGAGAGCTGCACGTATAAGCTGTACGGGTCGTATTGCGCGGGCACGACCCGTCTATCGACGTTCGTCTGTCGCGTCCCTCGCAGCTCCAGCGCCACGCTCTCCAGCGTTCTGCCCTGTACCTTCGTGCACGCGAAAGCCGCCGCGTACGGCAGGCCCTTTTGGCTGACGTCGTTCTGCTGCTATGGCCGCTTTCGCTGGTATCTTAACGCTTATCGGCGTTAATAAGATCGTCCCCGGCGGTATCCCGACGAAGTGCAGGTCCTTCGTCGTCTCTAGCTTTAGCCCCTGATGGGTGGTGGTTCACGACGACTGGTATCCCGGGCACGAATATGATGACGGCCGGCACCGGTATCGCGCTGTCGTCGCCCTGGTTCGGGTATGATGGCCTCTTCCTCCGTCGGCAGACCCTTCTACTTGTGCTCGGAGATGAAGATGCGCATTATCGACCGCTGCTAGGTCTGGAACGCTAAGTTGGCCTCTATGTTTAGGTTCTACCGATTTCTGTTTAGCGGCGTTACTACGGTGATGCCTGCCTCCTAAGGGATCCGCCTGCCTTCCTAGTAGCACCTTGAGTTGAGAAGGTTTAGATCCGTCCGGTCTTATACGCTCTGTCGGATCCGCTTTAGTAGTCTCTGTAGCTCTGGATCTCTTGCGGCATGTATTTGCTCGTCTAGCATGACGACCGTCGTGAACCTCTTCTATAGCGCGTATGCCTTGTTATGCTGCGCTGCTTGGCCCTGAACGAGTTGTCTACGTCCTATGATACGGCCGCGCTCGGGAGGAGGATCGACCTCTCTTGAATTGGCTGGAATTGGTGAAAGTCTCCGTAAAATAGAACGATGGGGATGCCTCTAAAGTCTCGCTGAGATCCGTGGAGCTAGTAGAGCTGCTCGTTTACGGCGTGTACCGCGCTCCGAGCCTGCTTACCTCGTCGATGACGAGCACGTCCTTCCCCTGCTAGTCTATTCGAGACTGGTAGTGGACGAACCGTTTGGCTTGTTTAGGTAGTCGTACGCTGTTAAGGTCTTTGGCTATAGACGTATATACGATCGAGGCTGAGGGTAAGGATGTGCTAGGCCGGGGAAGGACGCCGGGGCCTAGGCGTAGGAGCTTATGCGTAATGACCTGTCTGTGAGCGACTTCCTAGGAAGTCGCTCGAGGCTCTTGTCTCTCTTGCGTATGGAGTATGTGGCGTCTACCTAAGAGGAACTAATGCTTTTTTGTATACGGAGTATTCCTTTCTCTTTCTCGGTGTTAGCTATGAGGCCCGCTAGTTGACTCACGGCGCGGCATTGACTGGCTTCTTCGGCGGCCGATTCCCTCTACGGCGTAGGTTATGGGCTAATAGAGTAGTTGTCGAATATTCGCCCGTGTGACGTGGCGAGACCTGGTGTGTCCTTTGTTCACGGGTTGAGCTGCCTACCCGGGGCGCGTTTGAATTCGAACGTCCTGTATCGCCGTCGTTAATGCCGTGTTTGGGAGCTTGTCTCTCTGGGGCGGCTGGAGTACTATGCCGTAAGGAGTCTTTATTTGTAACTACTGGTGTGGTTGTTTCGGTGCGTGGGCGCTTGTGTCGAGGCCTCTTATTGCTTGTAGCTCCGAATGGGCGCTCTCTCTTCCGGTTCGCGGTTCCCTCGCCCCCTTCGCGGCAATCTATCTATGGCCCGTCGGCATCTTTATTAGTTTTAGGCGATGGAGGCGGATAAATATCGGGAGACGGAGGCGGACGACTATCGGGAGAAGGAGGCGGCATTGGTATCTTGGCATCTTCGGGGTTCGATGCGCTATTAGCAGGTGTTTGCGACTCGGAGACTGGGCCGGAGAGGCGATTGTGTTTATTCCTGGGGCGGCGATGGAAAATTCCTATGAGCATATCTAGATAAGGATCGTTAGTGACTATCGTCTAGAATAAGTTGACGGTAGCAAACCTAGCGTAGGCTTAATCCTATTTTTATAAGGGCTAAGGAATGATGCGTATAGGACGAGAAGATAGTCGAGGCTAGCGTATTGGCTTAGGCGTATAAATATGGAGCACGTGATATTTATCCTCTTCCTGGTAAAAGCCGCGGAGTAGGAACGCTGTGAGTTTTCTTTAGATATCCTTTAACTCGTTAAAACGCCGATCCCTCCTCTCCTGGAGCCGAGCGAGGAAGTCCTCCTTGCCGGCGGTATTGCGTGTAATTTCGGCTACGTTATGGTGGAATGTATCCGGGTCTTGGATGAATATGGGCGCGGTGTTGAAGCGTTCGTGTAGCTCGCCGAAGAGGTCGTCCTCTTTTAGGCCGACCTCCTAGAAAGGCTATCTATACTCGGGCTAGTCGTTAAAGTTAATGTAAGGAGGGTTTTGCTATGGTATTTTGACGTCCTCGAGGGTTATGGTTAGTGTTAGTTACGGTAATGATAGGAGGGAAGTTGGCCTCTACCTAAGGCGAGGTTAGGTAGGCTAGTAGACTACGTGGTTTAGTATAAGTAATAAAAATGGGGCGTTAGTAGCGTTTACTAGTAAGTCGGTTGGTTCTTTTATTGTACTTGCTATGGATTAGAGGCGGGTGTGTTTAATTATAGGGTTGATGGTCCTAATCGCATTAACTCATTCCTCTCCTTAGTAGCGATCCTGCTAATGTCCCTCTGGCCCTTTACTAGCGCTTTATTCGTCGGTGACTTATTAGCGCTATTGCTTATTAATTGGCCCACTGATTTAGTGTTCTGTTCCGCTGGCTCTTGTTCTCTGTTGGCTCTTGTGTTCCCTCTAATAATGGCTCTCGTGTTCCCTCTATAGGCTCTTGTGCTCCCTGCTGGCTCTTGGCTCTGTCTCCCCTGTTCTGAATAGGATCTGCTGACCGCTAGTGAGTCGTGAGTCCTGTAGTTACTAAATACTAAGGCCGCCCTGGCGCTTAGGTATGTAGTAGCAGGACTATGGAGAATGAATTAGCACGGCGCCTCCTTATTTACGGAATCACGGCGCTTTTATTGCGTAGGCTGTGAATGGTAGGTCTTTTGCTTGGGTACCCTATTTAAAGAGTTGTATATGCCTAAATGTATTTAGGTAGATAGACAGCTTGACCCTCCCCCGTAGTTATGTCGTCTATGCAATATTACTTAGAGAGCTCCGTTAAGGCTCGCCTGGCCGCCCAGTCGGGCTCGTCGATACGCGCATACCCTAACAGCTATCTCGAGGCTCGCCTGGCTAGTGTGACGGTTTGGGTTCCCAAGGGATAAACCGGAGGTTTATGTTGGCAGGTAGGTCAGGGCGTAGCCGTTGAATGGTCTTGTCACGATAGTGATAGATCGGATGTCCTGGATAGTAGATCGTAACCAAAGGGTTTGAAGTAATATAAGTGTGTCTATATTAGAATAATGTATTAAAAGCTGGCGAGGTATCTATGCTATAGTGAGGAAATTGGGGGGTCCTATATACTGGTGATGGATCGCTGCCGCTCCTAGGGATCACCACGATCCCTTGGATCGTCATGATCTATAGATTACTAATAATCTATGGATCGTTAATGATCTATCTAATGGATCGCACGATCTATCCCGTGGATCGCACCGATCCTCCGTTTATTGGTTAACCGTTCCGACTATTGTTCCGTGTAGCCCGCATTAGCGCCTGCACAGCCGGCCTATCCCGTGGCCCGTTAGCCTAGGTCATAACACGATGTCCCCTCTTCTAACGGTCTTATCCCTAAGACTTAGCCTTGTAATACCCGTGACTAACGTATAAATACCCTATCTGCGCCTGCATTTATAGGTGCGGTAACCTATTTTTATAATCATTCTAAGATATTATGCTAATACTATATTAGGTCGTGTCGAAAAACCGAAATCTCGCAAATCCTTCGAACGCGACCGTCTGGCTTCTCTTGTCCTAGCCGAAGGCAGCGCTGCGGATATGCCTTATACTTTTTATTTTAAGCGGAAGTTAACTTGCAATATGGTAGGGGGCTCTTCCCGCTACTATGAGTATGTGAAACGGGGTCGTTCGAACTATAATAGTATTTTAGTGGCGTCGTCCTATTTATCTCGCTTCCCTTCGCGCACCTTCCTTTTATTTACTAATCCTCTTAGTAACGCGTTTAATAGATTAATAAAGAAAGTTGGATACCGAGGAGGAGGAGGCTAGGGAGCTGCTAGAAAAGCTCTAATTGCAATTATCCGAGGCGTTAAATTATCTTGCTCGCATTCGCTATATTAAGAAGAAGGCGAAAGAGAAGAGTACCGAGTTATTCTAGCGGGGTATAGCTAAGCTAGATAAGGAGGATGAACTTATCCCTGCGCTAGAATCCCACGAGCGCTAGGTAGTAGATGACCTTTAGTCGCTAGGTATCCCTAACGAGTTTAACTAGTTATCCCTTAGTCTAGGTAAGGACCTTATAGATATAGGTCCTCTAGTATCTATTCGTAAGTCTAGCGGAACTGCCTTAGCAACGGCCGGCAGTTCTTAAGATATTTAGCGGGTTCCTAGGTGTTTTCCTCGTATCTATATCCTTTCTACTTAACTAACTATTATTGGATTTTATTATATTTCCTAGTATCTAGTATTTATTCGACTTCGTATTTATTATTATCTATGACTTCGATATAGTCTTGTGTTTCTGCGTCTTATAGTGCTATCTCGAGTAGCGAAATATAAAAGATAGGGTATATCTTTATCGTTTTAGGTAGTAAAAGTTCGTAGTTAGTTATTAAAATGACTTTCTTAACTAGAAACGGTCTAAGTTTCTTAAAATCTAATTTATCGCTTAGTTATTTTATCTTAATATTTCGTCGTAATAGGTAGACTATATCTCCCTCCCGAAAGATTAGTCCCTTTAATCTTTTTTTATTAGCGTATATCGATATCCTTTATCTAATATATTCGAGTTCTTTCTTTATTTCTTCATAAAGTTCCTTTAGTTTATTTACTTAGAGCACGGCTCGTTCTGCCTATAGTCCTTATCGTATAACTCGGTATGCTTTAGGGTTATACCCGAAGTTAGCGTACGATAGTGAAACCTTCGTAGCTTCCGTAATTAAGCTATTATAAGCCAATTGTGCTATTAGTAACCATTTAACCTAGTCGTCCTATCCGTAGTTAATATAATAACGAAGGTACTGTTTAAGTATTTAGTTTAACCGTTTAGTCTGCCTATCCGTTTAAGGGTAGTAGGCCGTGCTAAGCTTGTGTTTCGTGCTAAGCTAAGCTATTAATGCTTGCTAGAAGTTCGTAGTGAATATAGTTCCTCTATCGGAGATAATCTCGTTCGGCAATCTATGATTATATACGATCGTCCTTAGGAATATATATACAAGATCTTCTATATTACTTGCTTCCTTATATAGGATAAAGTACCTATACTTAGTAAGTCGATCCGTGACTACGAAGATACTATCGTATTCTACCTTCGTTATAGGTTCCCTTAATAATAATAGCTTCGTAATATAGTTAAAAGCGATCGAGTCCTATAGTTTAATTAGAACCGGTAATGGTTTTAGTTCTCCGTAAGGTTTATATCGTAAGGCTTTGCTTCGTGCGTAAAGGGCGCACTTACTAATCACCTCTTTAATAGTTTCCTTTATTCCGGAAAAGTCGAATTTCCGTCGTATTCGCTCTATTATTTTCCTAATTCCCTAATATCTATATATCGGGTATTCGTAGAACTCCCTAATAGTTTCCTCTCGTAATAGCGGTAGTAGCTATATCTTATCGTTATATATAGGTATATCGGAATATTCTATATTACATCCGTTTAGTACTTCCTAGATATAGGTAACGTGTTCTTTTATCTATTCCTTGATTTTCTAGAATATTAGGTCGTTATCTTATACTTTAAACACTGCGTTCAACTATTTTTATTAGTAGTTGCCGCTTTTATTAAGTTCTAGGAGTTATCCTAATCCGTAGGAGACTCCTATATTATAGTCGCTTCTCTTACTAAGAGCGTCTGCTCGTCCGTTCTCGGATCCTTTTCGATAGGTGATTTCGTAGTCGAATTCCGAAAGGTATTCGGCCTATCGAATTTATCGTCCGTTAAGCTACTAGGTTATTGCGAAATAGGCGATGTTCTTATAATCCATATATACCTTAACCTTATATTTGCTTTTAAGGAGGTAATATCGAAATTCCTTAAATGCGTTAATAATCGCGAGGAATTCTTTATCGTAGATAGGGTAGTTGAGTTCTACGCTATATAGCTTCTTCGAGTAGAAGGCTACTAGTTTAAGTTTCCTATCTTCGTCGCGTTATCCGATTTATACCCTAAGTATAAAGTTAGAGGTATCTATTTTAAGTTCGACTTATTTTTCTAGATCGAAGATTATTAAGACTAGTTCTAAAATAATTAAGTCCTTAATCTACTAAAAAGCCGCTTAGGCTTCTTTGCTCTATTCGAAGGTCGTATCCTTCTTAGTAAGATTATATAGTAGAGTTATAGTTTTCCTATAATCCTTAATAAATCGTCGGTAGTAGTTAGCGAATCCGAGGAAACTTTAAACGTCCTTAACGTTTATCGGGTTTAGCTAATCCTTAACTAATATAATTTTTTCTTTTTATATACGTATTTCTCCTAGCATAATCGTATATCCTAGGAAATCTACTTCCTATATATAGAACTTGCTTTTCTCTAGTTTAACTAGTAACTTTATATTCTAGAGTACTTATAATACCTTATAGACGTATTCCTTATATTCTTTAAGATTCCTCGAGAAGATTAGGATATCGTTAAGGTATACTACTACGAATATATTAAGATATTCGCGCAAGACGTTATTAATTATTCGCTAAAAGGTTACTAGCGCATTAGTAAGCCCGAAGGGCATTACTAAGTATTCGAATAATCCGAACTTTATTCTAAAAGCGGTTATCTATTCGTATCCCTCTTTTATCTTAATAAGGTTATAATGTTACGACCCAGGCTGACGGGCCACGGGATGGGCCGGCTGTGCAGGCGCCATGCGGGCTGCACGGAACAATGGTCGGAACGATAGACCAATAGGGACCATAGTGTGCGGTATTCACTAGGTAGTTAGTGAACACTAAGCGAATAGCACACGGGAGTTCACTCGGTGGTCGGTGAACCACGAGTGAATACTCTAGTATATAGGACCCCCCAATTTCCTTACCATAGCATAGATACCTCGCTAGCTTTTAATAACACTCTTTAGTTACGATCTATTATCCGGGATATTCGATCTATTACTATCGTGATAAGACTAGCCTAGTGCTACGCCCTAACCTTACCTACTAACATAAACCTGCCGGTTTATCCCTTAGGAACCCAAACCGTTATATATTAAAAGCTCTTATTTAGAAGGTTATAGCGTTACCCTAAGCAATACTTAATACTATTAAAATAGCACTACTAACTAAACCTAGATCGAGCACTAACCCCTAGGGGAAGGCACTACTACCCCCTATAAAACCTACCGATAAAATAGAAATCTTAGATAACGAGTTAGATAATAATACCCCGGATATAAATAAAGAACTCTAGGATAAAGTCTACCGCCTTTAGCGATAAATTAATAACTTAGTTACCCTCTAGGAGGAATAGACTAAGATATACTAGACCTAGGTTAACGAGCTCTATTCCCTTGCTAATACCGCTATTAAGGGAAAGGACCCTAGAGAGGTCCTTAAGCTAAAGATACCCTAACCTTTTAACGGTACTATAGGAATACTCTAGCTATTTATTACTTAAATACGAGCGTACTTTATATACTTCCTAACCTAGTTTCGCTACGAAATAGCGAAAGTGCACTTTATAGCCGGAAACCTTTCTGGCTTAGTAGCTGCATGGTTTAAACTAACCCTACGCGACTTCGTCGCTAACGTAGTAATAGGAATATATAAACCGGAAACTAATAAGGT
>JPHH03000112.1:0-43180 GCA_000750105.3 Tolypocladium sp. Sup5 PDA-1
TTCACGTCTATGTACGTAGAAGCGCTTCATCCGAATGAACTCAATAGGCATCTCACAACGTGGTCTACGAGGCGGCTCTGGGACTATGTCTCAGACCCACACAGGCAATTACAGGCTTAGCTAGCTATATATTGCTGCGGCGTTGCGATCATAATACAGTAAGGATACCACAATAGAGCGAGGAGGAAGACATTAGGCAGAGAAAATCCGTGAGTCCACATCACCATCACTTAGGAAGAATGGTACGGTCAGTACAACGTTGTTGCTCAATTTGCTGTGGCGTGATGGTCATCTTGTAGACATCTGTTTATCGCGTGACGCTCACCTTGCGCTCAGCGCAAGGCCGAGACTTAGCCACCAATGAACTCTAGTCTCGCCCCATTTTATCAGCGGCCAGAACGCTACAGTGTACAGCGAAGAATAACAGGCTTTTTGGTGGTTACAAGTAGCGTTCTCGACGAACTGCGACCAAGAAAGGGGTGATAACCAATAGAGCTTGATGTCGGCCCATATCCTGTCCCCTATTCGAGCCCACACTCGCCTGTGTCCGCACTTCAATTGCGATTCTGCGAGTGTGTCCACTGGGAGCCGAGTGGAAAGCAAATTGATGATCGATTCCTGCGAAGAAAAATTGACGCGATAGTTCTGGATGCGTCAGTCAATCCAACAGTACGTGGAGAGCAACAGCAATCAGATATGCCGCGTCTGCACGAACACGATGTCACAGAGAAGGCCACGGCTCTCAATAATGGCTCAAATCTCCCACGAAAACCCAAAGAGTTGGGCGACAAGGCAAA
The DNA here is from genome assembly GCA_000750105.3 of Tolypocladium sp. Sup5 PDA-1. NCBI lineage: Eukaryota > Fungi > Ascomycota > Sordariomycetes > Hypocreales > Ophiocordycipitaceae > Tolypocladium > Tolypocladium sp. Sup5 PDA-1. The sequence goes on from JPHH03000112.1 coordinate 798, forward strand.
CATCTTTGCCATGGTGACGTTCTGCAGTCCCACGCTTCAGTGCCACCGTGTCGCGATACATGATACATCTTCCGGAGGGAGAGACTCTTCCAAACCTGAACAAGCTAGTAAGTCTCGAACCCGCAGTGGCTACAGATCTGTGCATTGAAAGACTCTTGATTTTCTATCTGCAGTTGGATTGAATTCCAGCTTCTTATAATTAGCTGTGAGCTGTATTTGATCCCAATTGAGCTGTTTACAGTTGAATGAGTGAGTTGCTTAGATGGCTGAAACAATCGTACTACTATCAGGTCTTTGGCGCATACCTTACTAGCCTCAGCAGGTCTAACAGTAAGTATCCTAGGATAAACCCTGTTTCAACCAAGGCTAATCAATCGACAGGCTAGAGAAGCACTATCTAAGCAGCAGTCCTAGCAATTAGGAAGTAAGAAGCGCAGGCTGGCATGGTCGTCCGACCAACTCTCAAAACGAAGAACCTGGCATTGCGGCAGTTCCAAGGCTCTTCGGCGTAGAAAGGCATCGTAGTCGAGGCAAGTGCAATCGACGGGCTGAACAACCATGCGGCGCAGAAGACTGGCAACGAACCATGCTCTACTGTAATCAAGACACCTGAATTGTACCGTGAGGACCAAGCGATAACGGGAACGACTCAAAATGTTGGACATGCGCCACCATGACGCTGGCAGCAGGTCATCTCTTGATAGTCTCCTGAACATCCTACGCCAGACTCAACAAAAGCGTGTCACAATCATGAACGGTGGGCAATGAAGTGTCTTGGAGTGGAGATGCGAACGGCGCGGCGGCAAGCGATGAAACACAACCAGGGAATCATATTGAGAGCCTGAGGCGGGCTTGACAGCTTGTCTCAGGACAGTGGTAATGCGGCAGCTGCTACAAGTAGAGGAAGTCGGTCTACCGTTCAATCAGACTTTGTCAAACAACCAGCCAACAACCAGCCTCCATTTGACAAGGCAGGTCGAGTGAGGTCAGCAAGGAGAACTTCGAATCAGGTGAACTCTCATAGCCTGGGTCCCATTGAAGAGGGGTCTGTGTCTACCATCTAAGACGCAAGCACTCGCATCAACGGTGTAGGTAGCGAAACAAGTAATGCATCCAACGACGATGGCGTTTTGGAAGCTCGTCTACTCGCTCCGGCTTGCATCTCATTGGCATATATCAAACAGCTGGGTGAAGGCAAAACTGTGCAAGCGGACGAAGTCAGGGGTTGCTTGTTTCGCTCTCCCGATTTGTCCGGCTCAGATCTCTTACGGCGGGAAGATTTCAAGATAACTACACACAGTAGCTCGACAACGTCATAGCCTGACGTCGTGATGGGTTAGCGCCGGCGACCGACACCGCATTGCATGGACAGATGATGAAGAAGGGTTCCGTGTCGTGCCCGGAACCAATGGGGCGCCTACCATTCATTCACATGTGATGCCGCATGGCAGTCACAGCCTCCATTTACCTTTCGACCATGTGTAGGATCCTCAGACGCGAGAAGGTAACGTAAAGCCCCTGGTACTGGTCTTCGACTTTTCTACATAGAATCATTGGATCGCGACAACTGAGATCGAGTCCCATGCTTGCAAGTTCTCCTCTCAATTGTTTGGCTCAAGCCTTTTGTTTTACGTTTCGACTGGTACTGGGGAACACCTCGATGCCTGTGGCAGCATCCCATTCGACCTTCTCGTTCGACCTTTCCGTAGCCAAGAAGTTACACGGAAGATCGGTCGTCGATCTGGGTGCAATTAAAGACTAATACGTACCTGACATTCAGGAGTTATGAATTCCAGCCCCCTGTTCGCACCGTCAAGAGAACCGGTCGCAAGACGAACGGTTGTTTACAACACTATCACACGCGACTGTAACTTTGGGAAGCGCCGTGTGTATCATTCTTCCCGAATGATGGCTACGTGAACCTGCGGATATCCGCGCCTCATTGTCCTCTTCTTGCCGCTCCTCTCATTGCGTTTCGGTAGCGTCAATAACACGATCAGGACGCTACAGCAATATACAACATACAAGAACCGACATATGCCTGTGTGGACCTAAGTCAGAGGCCAAGTGCCGCTTTGTGGCTCCTGTTGTGAGAGGCTGGTTGAGTGTTTCCGATTTGAAGCGGGAATGTAGGGCTGCAAATCGCCGGCTGTCCCCTACACCGCGGCGATCATAGACGTAACTTGGATATCTGGCTCTCGCCAGTGGCTGTTCCTTCTTTGACTCGGTGAGAAGGTCGCGGCTGTCCATGTCTACGCTGCCGTTTGCCCACAGAAAATATGCCCGTCTGATGCTTCTCAATGGCCGTGACGATCCACTGTCTGCTTGTTGACTATTGGCACTCCCAGGGCCACTGTCCATTCACTACCTCTTGAAGACTCTATGGCCCGTTTAGTCCAATCGGACGAGACAGTTTTACGTGAGGCTTGCCAGGGAGACTATCCAGAGTTAGTCCTGTCCACTTTCAGACTTTGTGGGTCCCAGCGATGTTGGCCATTTGTTCCCTTAGACAATAGCTGGTCGAGTGTCTATTTCTTGACCTTCGCAGCGTGCGGCAATCCCGGCGATGGTAAGTCGATGAATCGACAAGTTGACGCCCTCGCAGACTTCCACCGGAATCCAACTGCGGCCACGGGCTCGAGTGTGCTCGACGCACGACGAGCAGCTGACTATAACATGATCATCGTGCAGCTGCAAGATTGGGGAGTGACGTATCATTCTTCTAGAAGAAGATGACCATGTGGTTCCCGTCTCATTGTTATCTTTTTGTCTCTTCCCTCATCCAATCTTGGTCAGATCCAGTGGCAGGATTACAACTACGCGGCAATACACCGCATAGCAGTAGAGGGGCCTGCTGATTGGTTCTAAGATAAGAGTCTAAGAGCCGTCTTGTAGCCCACATCGTGAAGGGCTTGTTGAGTTCATTCAGATGAGGCGCTTCTAGACGTGAGTGGAGCGCTACAATACGTCGGCTACCTTCTACGCACAAGGCGACCATAGACGAACTTTGGCATCTGGCTCTTACCCGAAGCCGCCCGTTTCTTGACTCGCTGGAGATTCTGCAGGCTTCACGGCTACACTCAGGGCGTATTGTCGACTCTGAGAGACCGCATGCATACATACACACACATACACACACACACACAATTTATTCCACCCGGTGGCTCTCAGCCAATAGGGCACGATTTGCTATTGTACATTTCCGTTTCCCAAGCTCTGTCATGGCACTTGCGATGTACTCACCAGCGAGACACGTGGGCCGCTGGCGTCTGACAACCCTGCCCCCAATGTGCAGGGAAAGTTTTGGGCCAGTGGGCCCTATCGGCCTCCGTAGGCGTGAGCCGATTTTGGAGCACCCTTGGCTGCGCGGCATTCAAACCCCGGCACAAGCAGTGGGTCCAGCTCCTATCGTGTTCACTTACCCTGGTGAGGATACCCTGTCTAAGAATTGTGGAGTTCTCATCCTTCCTTGTATTCTTACTTTCTTGGCATGCGATTGTTAAGAAAGTAGCTTAATTTTACACCAATTCGACTAACAAGTGCACCTCAAATCGTTGCGGCCGCGCTTTGCGCAGGCTCCGGCAGCGGCCATGGCATCTGCCACGACTGGCTCGCATGCCTCTTCAGATCCCTTTGATCTGGGTATCCATACCCCGCCTAATCTCGCTGGGCTAGCTCGTGCATCCCTGCTCCGAAACAGTTCCCCGGTTGTGAGCCGTCCCATTGGTGTCTCACATGCGCTTCGGCGGCCTGCGCAGACGCCGTCCTCGCCCCTCGTTCGACTCTCCAATGCTGCCGCCACGGAAGGAGCGCAGTGTGAAGCCACCCCGATCCGGCCCGTCTCCGCCGAGTCCGTCAACCTCCAGCCGGTCTCCATTTGTGAAGCGGCCAACAGGCTCGCCCGTGAACAAACAGAGGCCTACAATGCGAAATTGACGGTCTTCCGAGCCTTCTGCGAATCATTTGAACAGACTGCGAAACAATTCACGTCCGGACTCGAACATAGCTTTGCAGGTCAATTCTCTAGCAGCTTTCTCGACTTTTGGAGCCAAGCACTCTCCGACCTCAAGTCGGCGCCCGCGCCGACGTACAGCAGCATCGCCGCCGGCCGCACAACAAACCACCCCTCCGGGGGCCACACGGCCGCTGCTGCTGCAGCCCCGCAGCAACAACGACCACAACAATCAACTTCCCGTCTCCAGGGACGACCGATCCCCGCCCCACCCAAGGAAGACCTCCGGGTCTTCGTGCGACTCGAGGCCGGAGCACCGGCGAGAGACCATAGCAGCTATGCAATCCGGACCCACATCGCCGCCAAAGTCGGCATCGACCTACACCGGGTTCCGGCTGCCTTTAAGGTGAATTCGGGATGGGCCATCCGGACAACGGATGCTGCCATAAGAGACCTCATCGTCCAGCGACAGTCGGAATGGTCGGAAGATCTAGATGCGGCGTCCGTGGAAGTTGGCCAGAAATGGTTCACGTACGTCGTGTCCAACTGCCCCCGCAGACTTACAGACCTGCAGGGGAACGAAGTCAACTACGATGTAGCCGTCAAAGACGAGATCGCCTGCCAGACCGGGTGCATACCCATTAGCATCCGCGCTAGCCGGCACGATACGAATGACCTTCCGAGTAAGACACTTATTGTGTCCTTCCTCGAACCTACGCAGAGACCGTGGAGACTCTTCGGCTCTAGCCGACTCGCCCGATACATCGACAAACCAAGCATGCCCAGCCAGTGCGACAAGTGCTGGGACTTTCATGCTCGACATAGCTGCGACCGACAACCGTCCTGTAAGCGCTGTGGAAAGAACAGCCATAGCAGCGAAGCCTGCAAGGTCCCTGAGCAGTGCGCAAACTGCCTCGGCCCTCATGCTGCAGACTTCTCGAAATGCCCTGCGCGTCCGAAGCGATCCCATGGCATATTCCGCCGCCTCACTAGGGAAGAGAAAATCCTCGTCCGACAGTTAGGTGCCCAGCTGTCTGCGCAGCAGAGCAAGCGGGCTGAGCCTGGCGCGCAGCCTGAACAGCCTGAGCGACATCCCGCCGGATCGCTACCCCGTCCCCCCGGGTGCATTAGGTCGCATCCTCCCGAAGTGGAGGAACGCCTCCACGATAACAGCACCAACTCTGAGGCAACCAGCACCACTCAGCCCGACGACCCGGAAATAGAGCATCGAGACGATAGGTCACGAGGCGAAAGCGTAACCTCGGTCCTAAGCTCGACCAGAACCATGTCCCCGTTATGCATTATGGTGGCCACGACACCTCAGCCCCAAAGCGAGGACGACGAACCCAGACCCGCCTCTCCCTCAAAGAAGCGACGCATCAGCCCTATGACGCTATCTCCATGACAAGATACCCCCGCGCAAACCAAAGCGACAAGAAGACCCTGCGAGTCTTCCAAGCTAACGTAGGCAAGATTTCGCCAGCACACGACTGTGCCCTTGCCCTCGCCGACTCCGAACAATATGACATGGTCTTACTGCAGGAGCCATGGACCGAAACTAAGGATGGACGATGCATCACCAAAACCCATCCTGCCTACGACACCTTCTCCCCAGTCGATAGCTGGGTCGACAACAGCACCCGGCCGAGAGTCATGACCTATGTTCGACGCAGACCTGGTCTAATGGCAGACCAAAAGAGGCCTGCGGCAACCCGTGACATTCTCTGGCTCACTATCAATAACATCACAATAGCAAACTTCTACCGGCAACCGTTCTGCGACGAAGCACTAGACATACTGCTTCAGTGGGCTCCGCCGGATAAGTGCCTGGTAGCAGGCGACTTCAACGCTAAGCACTGTAATTGGCAGACTGGCCGGCTCGAGGGCCGTGGCGAAGATATAGCCTCGTGGGCATCAGACAATAGTCTGAGCTTGCTCAATCCTGTCGATGTCCCGACAAATCCACACGGCAACACGATAGACCTCGCCTTCTCTAATATACCTCTAGCCGATGCTGTCGTGGAAGACCATTTAGCCACCAGCTCCGACCACTTTACGCTCAGCGTCACACTGCCGGAGCTTATTCCTATCCCCTCGTCAACAGGGAAAGTCCGCCTTGGCTCCGACGACGACCTAAAGCGCTTCGTCGAAATGGTCGAATCTGGGGCAGCGGCCATCCCGGCTATAGCAGCGACCCCCCATGAGCTAGATGCCCTGGCCTCGGCGCTCGTGGGTCTTCTTCAATCCGCAGCTAAGGCCGCCGGCCGACCTGTTCGTAAGGGAACACACAGTGCGCCTTGGTGGACGGAAGAATGCGCACTTGCCGCAGCAGAATACCGCGCGTTCAGGAGGGTATACCCTCTCGGATTTAATCAAGAGGTTCAGATTGCAAAGAGAGACTTCCAGAAAGTCGTGCGCCGAGCCAAACGGCTCTACTGGCGCAACCTAATTGATAGCTTCACTGATAGCGCCTCCGTTTTCAAAGCAGTCCGTTGGCTGAGGTCACCGGGTGCTTTCCAACCACCTCCTCTACAGGTAGACGATATAGTCTATGAGACGCAGCTAGACAAAGCCAACGCCTTACGACGGGCGACGCTCGAACGCCGTACCGCAGAAGATGATATAACAGATCCGTGGATACCTATCGACACGGAAAGGACAATCCCTTTCACTCAGTATATCTCACAGGAAGAAGTCCGCGACGCTACCCTACGCACGGGAAATACTTCCCCGGGCTCCGATAATATCACGGTCAAAATGCTCTATGCCGTCTAGCACGCGATTGGATGTCTTGTCCACCGGCTATATGAGGGCTGCCTCACTACCGGCTACCACCCGAAGCCATTTAGAGAAGCAGAAGTGGTCATGATCGCAAAGCCAGGACGGAGAGACCTCTCGACGCCCCGCGCTTGGCGGCCCATCTCCCTTCTGTCCTGCCTTGGCAAGGGCCTCGAACGGCTAATCGCGCGTCGCCTGGCATGGGCTTCCATCCACTACGGCGTACTACACCCGCAGCAAGCTGGAGCACTGCCGAAACGGTCCGCCGTCGACCTCGTTGCCGCCCTAATACACGATATCGAAGAGGCCTTCGCCCGCAAACAAGTCGCCACGTTAGTGACCATGGACATCCAAGGCGCTTTCGATACAGTTCTCCGCAACAGGCTCATCCTCCGGCTCCGAGAGCAGGGATGGCCTCTAAACCTTGCTCGATGGGTTGGATCTTTCATGCACGACCGGTCGGCCCGCGTGCGCTACCAGGACATTACAACACCTTCATCACCCCTACAGTGCGGCCTACCTCAAGGATCGCCGGTCTCGCTCATACTCTTCCTGCTATACACGGAGCCGATCTACCGCCTAGGCAACTCAAAGGGACGCTTCGGCTATGCAGACGACACTGGCATCTTATGTGTAGGCAAAACTCTGGATGAGACCGCTGTTAAAGCTTCACACTACGTCCACGAACTCGTGACGTGGGGCGCGGCGAACGGGATAGCTTTCGACCCAAAGAAGACTGAAGTCATGCACTTCTCCCGAACCACCCCTAAAGCCGCGCCGCCGGTCTTTCACGGCGACATAGAAAAGCGACCCGAACGTGCCATGCGGTGGCTAGGTATCTGGCTGGACAGTACGTTGACTTTCAAGATCCATGTCGAGAAGTGGACGGCCAAAGCGCAAGCCGTGGCCTACCACCTCAGAGGATTGGCAAACACCAAATATGGCCCTCTCCCGAGCGCCGTGCGAAGAGCCGTCCGTGCCTGCATCGAACCAGTGCTACTCTACGGAGCAGAGGCATGGTACCCCGGTACAACCTGCCCGCGATGGACACAGCCGACCAAGGAGGGTCCATCAAGGATACAACAACTCATACGGAGGATGAGCAAGTCGCTCAACGTATCTATGCGGGCTATTCTGCCAGTCTGGAGGACGACGCCTCTTAACGCCCTACACCGTGAGGCAGGCATACCACCGGTCCCGCAACTACTCGAGGCGCGTCGGATGTGCTTCGCCGCCCGCCTCAAGTCTCTAGACGAAGCCCACCCGCTTGCGAAGCGAACAGTTCTGCCGAAAGCCCCTATCATACACAGGACGATCAAACGAAAGTACCAAGTACCGCGACAAAGCTTCCGAACCAGATTGCGGCGCGCCGACGAGCTGTTTCCCAGTTGCGCGAGACCCGCCCTACTCCCACGCAGATTCTGCGACGGACAGCAACAGCCCCTTCAAACCGCCTCCAAAGACGAGTCGGCGGCAGAGTTCCGAGACTGGCTTCGGTCAGTGAGCCCACAGACCCCGGTCGTCTATTCGGACGGATCGCTCTCCTCGGAGGGAGCCGCCGGATATGGCTATGTCATACATCGAAACGGACTCACCGTCCTGAGCGGCAGCGGCCGCCTCGGCCCTGCTGAGGTCTTCGATGCCGAAGCAAAAGGCGCTTTAGAGGGACTGCGTGCCGCTCTGAGCCTCCCCGACCCGGAACGAATCATCGTGTGCCTCGACAACCTCGCAGCCGCAACGTGCCTGAGAGGCATGCCATCCGACTCCTCCCAGGAAGTCTTCCTTGAATTCCAAGCTCTGGCCGCAGAACATGATGCCACAGAGGTCCACTGGATCCCCGGCCACACCAACATCCAAGGCAACGAGCAGGCAGACGCCTTAGCAAAGGCAGGAACCTGTCAACCCGAGCCTGCAGGTGCTCTCCCGACACTAGCATATCTGCGCAAGGCCGCTAGACAGTGGCCCAAAGACGCATTTAAAGCCTGGTGGGAAGCATCTGCACCCGAACAGTATAGAGCCCTAGGCCTCAAGCCCACGACTGGCTGTCCGCCTGAACTCGCACTCTCCCGACCTCTGCTCCACCATCTGCTCGCAGCCAGAACCCATCATGGGGACTTTGCTGACTACCACGAGAGATTCAACCACGACGATGCATGTTTGACGTGCTCATGTGGTCGACGAAAAGAACCTAAACATCTCTTCTATTGCAGGAAGATCCTGCCGCGGCATCGGATGAGGCTTGCACCCTCACCGACTGCGGCAGTCAACCGTGCAATAGGCAGAGACTTCGACCAGTTCGTCAAGCTGGCGAAGGCGAGCTCCTTCTTCGGAACGGTTTGCCCTCGCCACTAGGCGGCTGCACCCTTCCCTCTCCCTTTCTTTCCTTTGTCTGAACTCTTCTCTCGCCATGGCGAGGCGGAGGGTGTTGCACCACCCTTTGTCCGCCCGGGTTAGTTGAGGTTGCGCTTCGCAATCTCCGGCAACGGTCTCTTGCAGACCAATTAGAAAGACAGCATAGCTGTCGCGCCTGAACGTCCCGCTGACGGGCAACAGGCTCAACAAAGAGCGCCTTGGAGCCGATGAAATGCTGGATGTTGGTTTTGTTTACATTTTACGGCGGAGCAGATGACGCGGAGGGGTTCTCATTTCGCTTGGGCGTTTTGTGGGCTGCCCCACTACAACCTGTATCGATATAGTAGACTGTAGACTTCCAGTAGCTCAGCACGTCCTGTGCCCCCTCGCGGGGACCTGAGCGGCCTAACAGCCGCTGGACGGAAAATACACAAAAAAAAAAAAAAAAAAAATTTGTGGAGTTCTGAAAGTGGTACAACGCCTGAAGATCGAATCTGCAAAGCAACCCAGGCGATCGGGGACTACACGACAGCTTTTCCGCCGCTACGAGTTTGGTCTGGGGGCTTCATCGCTCTGCAATATCAGGAGAACGGGCACGTAAATTTGCCCGCCTCAAAAAAAGGACAGCGGAACCGTGAATATATATGGAGCCTCTGCGGCAGCTCTGCGGCAACTTGAGGCAGCCAGCCCTCGCTGCAGCTCGCTGCTCGGGAGCTTGGATCTGCCCCTCGCTTCGCTGCAGCCTGAGCTATTCAGGCATATAGGTATCCGGGGGCGGCGCTGACCAGAGCTGTATGTCCGGGATCAGCTCTGCGAGGTAGCGCCGGGCAGTCTCGGCGTAGTGACGCCCGATCTCGATGCGCCGCTCAAGCTCCTTACGATGGTCGGGGTTCGCGAAGTCGAGGGGGTAGTCCGGAGGCTTGAGCCCCGGCACCTCTCTGCCCTCCACGGCCGGGTTGTAGAACGAGCAGAGCATCCGTTGGTAGATGACACCGGCCACGTCACGCGCCTTCCACTTGGGCGAGTTCTTGAGCGTGTACATCACCGCATCTTGGGCAGCGCCGATCAGTGCGCTGACGCCGCTGCCCGCGAACGGAGCACCCGCCACGCCCGCCTTCAGTCCGGAGAACACGAGGCCCAAGAACAAGCCTAACTTCTCGATATCATGCGCGTCGCGGTCCTTCAGATCCTGGGCGTAGCAGATGGCCCCCGTAAACACGATGGCAGTCAGCAGAGCCGCTCCATAAACGTTGTCGGGCAGGTTCCCCAGGTTCTCGAAGGACACCGCCCGGGTGATGCATGCCAAGAAGTTATCCTTATCGTTGACCTTGTAGTCCTGATTGGTGTGGCGAGGGTCGTGGATAGCGCGCAGTACCCAAGGCCGACGTTGCTCCTTCCCCCCACCGGTGCAGTGGAAACGGAGGAAGTGCGCGAAAATATCCCGAGCCACGTAGCGCGTCCGCTTGGGGTCCGCGCGGTTGGTAGCCTTGACGACATTGCGAACAGTCTCGTTGAGAATGACATGCACGGCCTGTTCTTCAAAGATGGGGCCGTTAAGCATGGACACCAGGTCGACCCCGGCGGTGTCAGGTGCTGCGGCCACAATGCGGCCAAAGTTCTCCATATCGTTGCGGTTGTGCATAATGATCGCGGCAACAGTCGAGTTGGACACCTGCTGGTGCAGATGATTCTCCTTCCGTTTGCTCACCGTCTTGGTCCAACCGGCGGTGTTGCTCACGCTGTCACGTCTTGGGTCAAGCCACGCCAAATGGCGGCGCGAGGCGAACGTTTGGTGCGTCAAAGTCTCACCCTCCGGATCGATCCAGCGCACGAGCTGTCGCGACTTGCTTAACTCCTCCACAAAACGGTAGTAGTCCGCATGATCCGGGTCCGACGTCCAGAGATCGGCCAGCATTTCCGGCGCGAGGCGGGCGAGGTTCAGCATCTGCCTATTCGGCGGACTTTGGTCGTACGCGGAATCGAGAGCGCGGTAGGCGCTGACCTTGATCAAGCCAAATTCCTGCCAGACGTCGGCTTTCGCTCCTGCGTGGGCCAGCTGAGCGTCGCGGATAGATCGCACCGCAGAGGCGCGCGCAGCGCCCTGCGCCTTCCGATGCGCAATATAGCCCTGCGTGGAGCAATCGATGGTGGCGATGACGCGAGCTTTCTCTGCCTCTAGCAGCCTGTGCGCCTTAACGAGCGGCTCCGTCGCTACCAACGTTCTCTCCGCTGCCGTCGCGGAGCGCTCGGCGGCCACCGCTGTGGCATAGGCCCTCGCTTCGGGGTTAGTGAGCAGGAGCTCGCTCGCTTGCAGTGACAAGGCATTGCGAACGCCTTCATACTGATCTGCGGGCACCACGATGATCTTGTGGTCGGGACCGGCCGCGAACTTGGTGATATCGTCCCCCTGGTTGTTGCCGATAGGGAGCATGGGAAGAGTTTTGAGACTTCGCTTCGGCAACTGTCAGGTCATGTAGTGGCAGCCTGGGGTGCAGGGATCTCATACCTCTTCTATCACGGCATTAAAAACTTCCTGCGGTAATGTGGTTAACAGTTGGGGCTATTCGGTGAACAGAGCGCGAAATTTGTGGATTCGACAGGCGGGAACCTCGCAAAGATTTTGGTGATATGGTGAAGTTGCCGCTTTGTCGCGTACCCGAGCATGCAACCAACTGGGGCGGGGAGCGGATGCCGAAATCGAACATTGACATATCGTCGCCCTCTTAACTATATAGTCGCCCTCTTAACATCATCTAAAAGTATATCATCTGAAAGTATATCTGAAAGTATTTTTTTCGACCGCGGCAGACATTTGGAATGTCCCAGAGGGTGCCATTATGGTTGTAGGTAGCGGGTCGGCGAGTGACACCGTTTGTTGCCTCATGCCGTGTGGTATGATCAGGGCTCCGATCAACTACACCAAATATACACGTTGATCAATTCGGTTGATCAACGTCCACGTACATCAATTACACCGGGCTCCTGATTAGTCCATACATCAATCAATTCAAGTGCCTGGTGTACGTTGATGTAGTGTATGTGGTGTATTTCAAGTGGGGCCTCGCCCATACCAGACGCGCCGTGTGAAACTCCACGATGGATCAATCTTATACCCTATATCACAGCACACGATGTCTGCGAGACGACTAATCGACCCGCTCCAGGTATGTAGACTTGCTGTAGCATTATTCTACGCACCGGAGATTTTTGTGCAAAAACAATGTTATAACGCGGGCGCTGGAGCCTTGCGCATTTCGGGTTTGCCGTAAGGGTGTTCGTGATGATGCCATCATCAACAGCGGCGCGAGCTTCTTCTCATGTCAGTAGATGTCAGCATGGGGTATCCTCGCAGCCGCGTGCTCCCATTTTGACAAGAAGTACCCGGTGGTGCTGACGTCGGCCATAAGAGACACTCAGACATGGCCAGGACCTGCAGCAGGCCGATGGCCCTCAAGTCGCAGCCACTGCTCGAGGTGCTCTCGGACCTACGGGTGCACGCAACCGTTCATGAGGAACCATGGTTCGGCCCATTCTGACGCAACAACTTGTTGGTTGTAGATGGAAAGATTGAGGCTGAAGAGTAGACTTGCCGTATTCCACAAAGGCAACCAGCCAAAGGACTGATTCAGGTTGTCGTGAAGGTCTGCCCTCGACGAGCCACAACCTCGTGCCAGGATGTTTCTTCTCGACAGTCTCGTTGAGATCGGTCGTGACGTCGTGCGTAGTTTGGGGGTTCCTCTGAGTAGCTGGTAGCACAGAGGAATGAAGATCACGATCATTGGGTCGGTAACATGGTTCGCATTTCACGGCCCATAATGAGCTTATTTTTTACTATGGAACGCTTTCATTCTACCTTGTACACTTTGCCTCCGTAACATGGATAAGAGGGGACTTGATGTGTAATGGGACGAGGCTGGCTGCCAGTCAAAGAGGATATGTCCTTCCTCACGGCTACTGGACTAGTCACCTCCGACTCTCAGGATCGTTTCGGACGGACTTTGTGGTGGTGGGCTAGAAGATGTGGGAATAGCGACATTTGGCAATCAAGGGGCACGAGGCAGTGGCGAAGCTGCTGGTGGAGACAGGCGCGGACCTCGAGGCGAAGGACGACAATTGCCCTTGAGCTTCTGTAGGCGAGCGCCTGAGGTCGGATCCCAGATCCTAATTGTCTTATCCGCTGAAGCTGAGGCGAGATACTGGCTATTCGCCGAGAAGGCCACCGACCTCACCAGATGATCGTGGCCATTGAGCTTCCGTAGGCTGGGTGGATGTATGGTCCTCGGCCATGCGGTATTAGGGATGTAACAGAAGCATGACAGTGCGTCAATACACTTACCAAGTCCGCCGGGTCCAAGCAAGCGGCCAAGCAAGCGCCGTCGCTATCGACAATGTCTGGCTCTTCTACCTCGGTAGCATCAAAGTTAGGGTTAGGGCGGGATTTGCCGGACATGACAAGCAACGTACTTCGTACGTGCGTTGCCAAGTAAGAGACTGGTGCAGGAGTTGCGCCTTGCACTCGCCGACGGGAAATAGCCCGCACGCGAACTCGACGACCTGAAGCGAAAAGAGAGACATCAGGCAGCCGAGGGAGTTGCCAACCGAATAGACTCATATCATTAACATCCTCAAAACTCATTACATCGGCATTCCTCGCTCACACCATCATCGCCCCATTCACCAAGTGCGTCTGCCCACTGATCAAGCTGCTATCCTTGCCGCACAGAAACGCCACGACGCCCGCCACGTCGGCCGGCTCGCCCAGGCGCCCAAACGGGTTCGCCTTCTTCATGCCCTCGACCATGGCCTCGGACTTGCCGCTGAAGAAGAAGTCGGTCGCCGTCGGGCCGGGCCCCACGGCGTTGACGGTGATGCTCTTGGCCGCGAGCCCCTTGGCCATGACGCGCGTCATCTGCTCGATGGCGCCCTTGGTCGCCGCGTAGAGCAGGTAGTCGGGTGTTACGCTGGAGAAGTGGCAGATGCTGGTTGAGACGAAGATGATGCGTCCGCCGGGGGGCATGTGCGGGACGACTTTCTACTTGGCCGTTACCATTGTCTCTTCAGGAGGCGTTGCGTGTATGAAAAGGCAAAACGTACCTGCGCGAGGAAATATGGCCCCTTGACGTTGAGGTTAAAGCACCGATCAAAGTCCTCCTCGGCCGTGTTCTCAACGTTCCGCATGAGCATCATGCCCGCGTTCGCCATCACCGCATCCAGCTTCCCAAACTTGGCGACAGCCTCGTCGACGAGCTTGCCCACGCCCTCGAGCGTCGACACGTCGGCCTGCACGGCGAGCGCGCGATCGCCCCGATGGCCGCGACGATGGCGTCTGCAGAGGCGGTATAGGATATACTGACATTGAGGGCAAGGTCTACTGCTACCGTCAGTGGTGCCAGCGTCACATGTGGTGGCGGTGTCCCGACTGCAGAAGAGACTGCCCTCTCCGGCCAGTCTCAAACTGCCGCTTTAAGCTTTTTTCCCGGGGATATCGACCTACGCAGTCCCGCTCGCAAAGCTTGTGGCATCTGTTTCGACAAGGGATAAAAAGACCAGTGGCGCACCGAGGGATTGTTTTAGGCACCCGCCTCAAGAGCTAGCAACTGCCCTTCCTCTAGCAACTCAGTTCCTCTGCAGGCCTCGGTCGTCTCTCAAGAGAGGGAGGGATCTCCGCTCCCTTCACACCTTGTGCAGAATCCCAGTATAACACATGCTGGCAGGGCATCGCATCTGCACCATTCCTGCATGGGGTTTCCCGGGTCGATGGACGGGTTTTACCTCCTTGCCAGACACCAAACTGGGCCATCCTGCCCCAGTGTCAAGTGGCAAAGCTCTTCACAACCTTCTAATTGAGCATTTGCAAGTAAGACCGATTGGTTGGCGCCAGGTATGACCCATTCTCATAACTTGCCTCGGTGAATTGAGAGTAGTTATCCGAACTGGCCACTGCCTGCGAGAAATCTAGACTCGGCAGGCAGTGGCTGAAACCTTGAGGTTGGGGTACTTTCACCGCACTGGAGTTATTGCCAGAAAGGCCGTAGTCGATGCCTCCGCCACCATCGACGTCTTCCTCACCAGCGGTATCGTGAACATGTCCATCTGCGATGGGATCCGGTGGCACGGAGGCTGACTCGCCAGCCATGAGATGTTCAATTAGACCAGGACTCAATTTGAAGCAGGTGCAGAGGGCTTAGGCGTCTTCGTACGAAATGTAGGTCCCCAAAAGCTCAAAACGGCAATGCCGACACATCTGTTTAGTAATCCCAGGATGTTCAGCGAAAAAAAAGTTGCAGATTCCTTCGTGGTATGCCGCCCAATATGATTGTCCCATTGCAGATACGCATATCCAGTTACGGGTTGGAGAAAGAAATAGTTGTCTTCTCGTTTCGGTAATTCATCCACTTGTTGCGCATAGGAGAGCAACGGCATCAGCTCATCCTCAAGACTCACTCTCTGGCACAGAAATACACCATCTCGAAATGGCACCCAGACAGGGGTCTTCCCGATGGCTTTGTTCACAACGCCACGCTGCTTAAGCTTGTGCATGCAACGGCCCACGCGGCCCTTCCGGTCCGAGGCGACCGTCTCTGCCATCCTGCCCGTTCGGACCGGGTTGACGGAGCCAAAGTCGGCGTGGGGAGATCTGCGGGCGCCGGAGATCTCCAGCCAGCTGGGGTTCCCGCCGCCCAGTCCAAATAATACATTTCCATGGCTATCATGGCCCATGAACGTGAAGCGCCCCTCGTTCATTGGTCTCCACAGCGCCATAATACTGGCTGAGGCGCTGGTCAACCATCAACGCAACCTCAACAAACTCAATATAGGGCCTTGGTTGATCAACTCAACGGAGAAAAAGCTTATTAAGCAGTTAACTCACTCAATTGAAGGCTGAGGTTGAGTGGATTGCGTTGATCGCCACCCTGTCGGAGAGAAATGTGGACTTTTAAGAGTCGCTGAATGCTTAGTTGCGGTTATGAAAATAAATCTTTCACGATGACGACACTCGGGTTAAAGGAGGAATTCTTTTTTAAACTTTAAATATCTGCACTGGCCGTATAACTGCACTCGTTGCGGTTATTAGCGCCACGAGAAGTAAATTTGTCTTGCATACCATAGCGACAGTACTATTGAGTTAAAAGAGAACTTAATTTTGACGTTAAAGATTAATACCAATCCTACGATTTGCGGTTATCGGTGCTATGAGAAACAAACCTAAACCCCATGCTACGTACTTAGACTGCTATCTTGACATCATGGCCCCGGGACCGCGTTGACTACTTAAAGTCCGTGTCGCTTGCTTTGTTCGCATCCCTCGAACGGCATTCATCGACCACACGAACAATTGAACACCTTTCTTAGAGTTCTGCTACTTCAACCCTTGGCCAAGTATCCTACATCAGTAACAGAATACCACTCATCCTCTTGTTGACCAGCCTCTCATCGACCGTTTGTCAGGCAATGGCTGAGCAACTTCGGACTCGAAACTTGGAGACACTAAAGGGGTGTCAACTGTGCATTTTATGTGCTAAATCCAAAGAAGCAATGGCTTTGGTGAAACAATTTAAACTGGAAACCAAAATTCTGGCCACCACGTCGAGGGCATTCCTCACGGGCATGACTTCTACGTTGGGACACTCCGCCTTGAGGATAATACCACTATCGCGTATTATATAACCAACGCTTCACGGCAAGGCATTCAAACTTTTGGAATCGAAGCGGCTACGTTATTTTCGGTTCTAAAGCCTCAGTTCGCTCTTCATGTCGGCGTATGCTCTGCTATCTCTGGGAGAAATATTGAGTATGCTAAGCAAACTGCAAAGAGAAAATTGCTGACAGACTTCTTTAGTCTTGAGGACGTCATTTTTGGCGAAAGAGCGCTGAACTATGAAGAAGGGAAATGGGAAGTGGAAACTGGAAACGCTGTCTTCAAGCCCGATGTCAACGTCGTGGGAGTGCAAGGCGCCACCATGGACGGATATGTCTCCGACTCGGAACAGCCCCTGTACAAGTTCGGCGACTTCATCTCTGGTTGCGCGGTTCGAATGGATGCCTCATTTATCTTTGATCGAGTGAAAGGATCCGTGAGTACTCTTCGTTGTGCCAGCAGAACGAGTGGCTGAGATCATCGCAGTCGTCAAGAAACGTGGTTGCTCTGGAGATGGAGGCAAGCGCATTTTTGCAGGCTTGTTCATATACGGGTGTGAAAGCTCTTGGTGTCATCAAGGGTGTCTCAGACCTAGGCGATGAACATAAAGGAGAGGGGAACGATAAACACTACATGCCGGCACTAAACCGGGCTGCCAGAGCCGCTAAGGAATTCGTCAAGTTCAAATTTAATTCGATGCCAAAGGATCAAATTGATCGCAGTAAGTCAGCAATGTATCGTAGTCCCGTAACGGCGATTGTGGATTGAGCTAATGCGGCCATGGACAGGCAGAGAATTAGGGGCGGCTATTACGACTGGCTACTTCGAGAACTTCATACAAGCGGCCATGCGTAAACTAAATGCCACAGGAGACAAGGTCTCTCTCGGTAGTGCAAGTAGTCCTAAGTCCCTATGACCGCTACTGACTAACAGTCGTGACACATAGACGGAGACGAAAATCAAGGGACTTAAAGTCGTCCTACCTAAAGACAACGACGTCAATTATTTCAGCACTAGTACCGGTGCACTTGAGCGTCTTCTTGGACAGCACAATTTGCAGGAAGTCAATCTCCAGGGTGTAAGTCAGGCGTCTATGCCGACCTGATCCTAGATGTCGACTGACTTGCTTCTCTCTTTAAGCCACCGAGACAGACGTCCCTATTCTTAAAAGGATCTTATTTATTCGATTTCCCGACCACGCTGCCAACCAGTTTGGCAAATGTGAGAGGATCGGAGGATCAAGTTAAGCTATTCCGGGACGCTCTAACCCAGAAAGTGAAATCCTTGCATGACTATGTAGAGGTGATTTCCTGGGACGATTTTTTAAACTTGTGAAGTAGTACTTTGTATAATATCGGGAACTGGGATCGAATTTATCTGAATTCATGGCGTCCTATTCAAAATTATGAAGGGCGGTATTGCCTTCGCCCAGAGTGCGTAATCAAGGCTGAAATCGCCTGCCAGACCGGCCTCACGCCCATCAGCGTGCGCCCCGCCAAGCGCGACTCGAACGACCCCCTGACCGGGACACTGATTGTGTCATTCCTCGAACCCACTCAAAGGCCCTGGAGGCTGTTTGGCTCCAGTCGGCTAGCCCGATACATTGAAAGATCCAGTCTGCCCAGCCAGTGCGACAAGTGCTGGGATTTTCACGCCCGGCACACCTGTGACCGACAATCGTCCTGCAAGCGGTGCGGACGGCGCGGGCATGACGCGGAAGCCTGCGTGGCCGTCGAGCGGTGCACAAACTGCTTCGGACCCCACGCCGCAGACTTTGCGAAGTGCCCTGCTCGCCCGAAGCGATCATACGGCGTCATTCGCCGGCTGATGAGAGAAGAGAAAGCTCGTATCCGAGAGCTGGGTGCTCAGCTGACCGCCCGGCGAAAGGAACAATACGAGACCGTGGAACAACCCGAGCAACCCGAGCGGGATGCCATCTGCTCGCCGGGCGGTGTCGCCGAAGCACCAACATCCGTGGAGATCACCATCGAAGAAGGCACTTCGGTGTCCCCAGCACGCAACGCGGAAGAGAACGTTGGAATTACGGCACTGCAGCCTTCTACCTCCACAACTCCGAACACTGCTCGGAATGACAGGAGGTTAGACGTCCAGACAGCGCGTCACGACGCGGCAGTGACACCTCAGCTCTGAGCCCGGCCAGGACCATTACGCCGCCATTCATCATAGTAGCCACGACGCCTCAGCCTCGGTTCGAGGGCGAACGACATAGATCTGCCTCACCCTCGAAGAGGCGACGCATGACCAAGGACGCGGCCTCCTCATGACGAGAAATCCACGCCTATATTGAAGTGACAAGAAGAAGGCCCTGCGGGTATTCCAAGTGAACGTGGGCAAGATCTCGCCAGCTCACGACTGCGCCCTAGCTCTCGCCGATTCCGAGCGATACGACATGGACTGAGTCTAGGGACGGCCGATGCGTTACTAAAACCCACCCCGCCTATGACACCTTATCTCCTGTCGATAGCTGGAAAGATAATGACACCCGACCAAGAGTTATGACCTATGTTCGACGTAGGCTCGGTCTGATGGCAGATCAGAGGAGGCCTGTGGCAACCCGGGACATTCTCTGGCTCACCTTGAACAACATTACCATAGTAATCTTTTACCGCCAGCCAGCCTATGATGAGGCGTTGGACATATTGCTGCAGTGGCCGGCGTCAGACAGGTGTCTGGTAGCTGGCGACTTCAACGCCAAACACCACAGTTGGCAGGCCGGCCGTATTGATGGCCGCTGTTGGGCAAATCCACTGCAGGAGCTTGGCCTCAGTGGACGCGCACCTCTAGAGCACCTTGGGCTGCGCTGAATGGAAAGACCTGGTGTGAGTGTTCGTGGAAGAACTGGGCACCCAGGCAAAGCTATAAGCGATGGCCAGCATGGCCGAGCTTGCGTTAAGCCCTACCGTGGAGGTCACGGTAGGCATGGCTGTGTCGGATAGTTGGGGAATGCAACGGTTGCTGGGAACCGCTATACCGACAGCTAATGGCCGTGGCCAGCAGGGCCTCGGAGATCTAGGCTGAAGACAGTGGGCTGTGGGTGTGGAGCGGCAAGTGAGGACACCCTAGGGGCTTGGGGGCTGGAGGAATACCTATATAAGGAGGCACTGGAGCTACATGGAAAACGAAGGAAATCATCTCAATGAACAGGGTGGGAGAGCACGCAACGGGAATGGCACTGCATTGGCACAATGACAACGCTGAGTTCTCTGATATCCGCTGTGAGACACACTAACTCACCATTTTGATCAACAGCCGCGGTGAGGCCGTGGCCTCGTGGGCGACAGCCAATGGGTTGAACTTACTAAACCCAGCCGATGTCCCGACAAAACCCACACGGCAATACGATAGACCTCGCATTTTCCAATATCGCTCTGGCAGATGCGGTGGTTGAAGACCACCTCGCCACCAGCTCCGACCACTTCACACTTAGCATCACCCTGCCTGAGCTCACTCTTGCGCCACCACCCACCGGGAAGGTTCGCCTTACCTCTGATGAGGAATTGAAACGCTTCGTCGGAATGGTGGAAAGCGGCGCAGCGGCCATCGAGCCGTCAGTCGCCTCCCCTCAAGACCTCGATGCACTCGCTTCAGCACTGGTGGGTCTTCTTCAGTGCGCTGCTAGGGCCGCCGGCCGTCCTGTCCGCAAAGGAACGCGCGGCGCGCCCTGGTGGACGGAGCAATGCGCATTGGCCGCGGTGGAGCACGGAAACGCGCAGCTGAGCTCGGTGCTTGCCGACATCCACGGTGAGGATCAGGCGGCGTATCGCGAGCGAGTCATTCGATACGTGGACAGTGTCTTCTCTGAGGTACTGTACCTCATACATTCGTCCCATACAAATCATTTCCTACTCGTTTTCATAATGCCAGCCACAAGACCCCGGTTCCGCTCTTTCAACGATATCCCGTCCCAATGTTCCGCGTGGATCAAGTCCGAGGATCGGTGCTGTCGGAGACAGATCTCTGCCGCTGATATGAAGAGACAAGCGATTCTCTTGGAGGTTTATGAGAACCCAGTTCGCAACTCGAGCATCTTGAACGAGCTGATCGACCTTTACTTTTGTAATGGATGGCACCGCCCCGGGGGGAAACACCCTGTCCAAGACTCAGCACGGAACGAGGTTCTTTCGCGTTTGACACAGTCTGGAAATCTCCCCACTCAAAGTCATACACGAGGACAGCCTGCTCCTTCTACTGCAAACAACACAAGAGACTCAGCACCAAACAGTGTCAATCCATCGGTAGAAGAGAGACGTCGCTCGTCCAGAGCTCATTCTCCAGAACGGCAGCGTCGGCAAGAGTCCCTACCATCTCCAGCCACAAGGCATCGTCAACGCCCTGCTCCTCTCCCGTTAGGTAACCCTCGTGAAGCAGACTCGCGTAATACTTCCCGATCACCCTTGACCAATGAAAAGCTAATCAAACAACTAGCACAACGTACGCAAACACCTCCCGCAGTGGACCTGCCTCGGGGACGCAATCAGGAGGGCATTTCTACCGGCAACATCGGGAATCGCCGGAGTGCCCGACTCCAGGCACAGCGTAATGCAGCCCCATTCCAAGCCTCGACAACAACACTACAGCCTGCCACTCTCCAGAGGGAAGAACGCGAAGCTATACCCGTAGCAGTACGCCGAAGCCCAAGGTTCCCGGCACAGAGGTTCTCAGAGGTGCCAGCCCACCGTGCGGACCCAAGGCTTAACAGAGTCGTCGACGTCAACGGAGATTGTACTATTTGTACATCCGCCTTCGTTGGTCGTAAGGCATTCGAGAACGTTGAGGAACGTGTTATCCGACCTTTTGGGCGGGACGAGTGGAACAAGGCGATAGGTGTAGGGTCATAATGAGGCTCCTGAGAGCATGCCTAAGATGGCTCCATTGTTCGTCACAACCTTGGGTAGGGACAGCATCAGCTGTCAAGAATGATTTTCTGTAACAATTTACACGCCCCGCCTTGTGACCTGTCCATAATCAGCGTCGATTGCCCGTTGCCTAGAACGCCTATCCTGACTTGGAGTCTTGCCAACAGAAACGTTGCCCAATAGGATACTGCTTGCACGTCTCGAGGAGACTACACTCAACGGGTCTCGGGTGTCAACAATCACTCAAAGGGGATTTCACTTACTTAGACCATCTGATCGTAAGGCTCAGAAGCTGCTGCAAGCAGCTTGTAGTCTCAAGACCAATTGGGGCTGTTCACGTCATCCTTACTCACTTAGCCAAGCGGCCTTACTCATTCGTACTCACCTAGCGACGATTTGGGGAAGAAAGGGCGCCCGTAGGCATGTCAATTCTGCAAAGCGTGCCTTTAAGGCTCACAGGGAAGTACGTCCCTTATATACATGTAAAGCTGTCTAGGCCCCCTTGCACAGCCCCTGTCGTGGGGTATGTCTCTCTTCCCCGTCAAAGGAGCTCTCCCGGAAGTTAAATAATTCAATCAATCAATCAATCAATCACACTCTTCTTGGCAATGATCCATTGAAATGGAACCATTATTCCGTCCTCCTCTTCCTCGATAACCTCGTCGTGGACAAGTTCAAAACCAGCTTCTGCCACCGCACGCACATTGATCTCAGGATTAAACTGACTCCAGTACATCTTGGTCCCCAGCCAGTCCGCCACCGAGCCCGGATCATCGGCAGTACCCAAGTTGCACAGCAGGAAGCCGCCAGGTGTAAGCCACGAATGAATACGAGCGAACATGGCCTTTTGCTCTTCTCGTGGAAGATGAAAGAGGGAATACAGGCCAACAACTGCGTCAAGTGAGGACGTGTCAAAGCTCAGCTTGGTCATGTCACCATGGACAAAGTCGACGTTGCTTGCGGGCGATACTCGAGACTTTGCCAGCTGAATCTGTGCCTCGGAAATGTCATTAGCGACGACATGGCGACATCGCTGGGCAAGAATCTGTGTTCCGGGGACACCGGCGCCACACCCAAGCTCCAAAACCCTTGCCTCCGAGGGTGTCTTGAGCTCCTTGAAGAGGTGGTCCAGGCGAGCCGGTCGAAGTGTATCCTTTTGCGTCACCCAGGCTAGATACTTTTCAGCGATTTCATCATAGCCTTTCTGAACTACGCTCTGGGGCGCGTCTGGCTGTAAACTGTCGTGCATGTTGACATGTGGCCGCTGAAAGAATGTTGATGGTCGAATTTAATTCCGCTTGACACAACACAAAACAGCCAGTGGAGGGCATTTAGGCACTCTCCGTTACAGGTATATCGGCGACGTGAGTCACACGGTCAGACGGGTTGCATCGTCCACCCATGTACGGGCTGCCACATGGCCCAGGGGCCTAATAGCTGTCCCAGCCCCTGTCAAAAAAGGGGTCGCGCGAAGGTAACCAGTCTACTACGTATCGTCGGAAAACATCATCATAACCAAACATGACAATATGCCACCCCATCCCATGCGCCTCATACAGCAATAAATAGAAAGAGTCGTTAATAGCCAACCCGTGGCGATCGCTTCCAATCTCACGTGACGAATACAATTTGGCCACATTGGTCTGCGACCAGGTCATCGCGCACCAAGAAACAGTTTTGAATTTCAGGACAGAAGTCCCGTCATGAGGTGTTGCCCCATTCGATGGCTAAGGAATCGTTTGCGATCTTGATGGGCGCAGGATCTGCCGCGGAGAGAATTAAGATGCCTGGAAGGAGTAAAAATGCGACCGGGTGGAAGATGTTTACTCGGAAGACGGCCAAGATGTTGTCGAGAGTCAACCCCATCCTGAGAGTCCGACCAGTATCTCTGACTGCACGGCTGTTCTTTTCAATGTCTGGTAATGATGCTGAGTCGCAGAGCTTGGCTTTGAAGAGGGCAGATATAGTTGGTCGGGCGTAAGCATAGGCCTCATCGTACCATACAAAAACCACGAGGGTGTCCAGACATTCTCCGACGCCCACGGTATGAACGGATCCCACGCCATGAGCTGGGCGAATTGAAGCTCTCCTTGTCCAACACGGCTGGAATTCTGCGTATGATTTATCGATTATTATGCGTGATGACTTGTCATGCATTATGCACTGCATACAACCGGCCTAATGCAGCCTGTCTTCGATATGAGACATATTACAACGTTGAACGTATTTCCTTGTCAATCATTTGCTTTGTTCCGCCACACAGCGGCCCAGTGATTTTATGGTCCGGTGACGCTGCGGCCATGGTCAGCGCTTGGTGTGGCGCACAATTATCTTGACGCACTCCTGTTCCCCAGTCCCCTCGCCTTTCCTGTACAGGTGCTGACAAGCCAGTGAGGCTTTTCTCAAGTTCCTTATTGCCCGTGTGGTCGTGAGGTGCTTAATTAAAAGTGCTGTCCCAATACTCCAGCGTTGGGTATCGATACTAACTCATTTCTCATCATAGATACGCAGCACACGTAGTGGAATCTTCGAAGTACACTGGCCCTAGATCTTGGTGATGTACTTCTCTTGTATTCAATGATCGAAATCACTGGATTGCCATCCCGTCAGATTAAAAATGCACTGGAGTCCCCTAGTTGGAATGACGACGAGCGAGGCAAAGTTTCACAGCAGGAGTGCACACCGTTACCGAAACATTTGGACTTACTCTGGAAAGCTGGGCCGTGGCAGTAGGGGGCCGCCCCGCATGCTGGAAGAGATGGATGAATCACCGCCGCAGCCTGCACCTGTCGAATCCACCAAGATTGCCCTCCCGGTGTGTGACACGCCAATCATCAATCGCAACAAGGATATGCGCAAAAAGGGCAACTCGAATCGGAGGAGTAGTCTGGGATCGCGCGGCCGGAGAGCGAGATCTCTGATAGAGAGCGGACAGGCGGCGATTCCGCACCGCGAGGTAGACTCCGTGGAGTTTTACAAGCACATTGAAGCCGACTTGGTGGAGCTGAGGAGGATGAAGCAGCTCTTGATGTGGTGCGGCGAGCGCGCTCTATCCGAAAACCCTCCCCTCGGAACACCGAACTCGAACACGATTCTCGGAGGTATGCTGAGTCCTGTCACAATGAAGGAGATGAACGATGATGCTAACGGGGCTATAGCTCGTGTGATCCAGGACCAATTACTTAAGGATTTTGCGTCCCGATCAGAGTTTGCCGACTGGTTCAGCAGAGATGACAATGTGCCCAAGCCAAACGCCGTCTTGAAACCGAACCCGCGAAACATTGAGATGGATGAAAAGATGGCGTCATTACAAGAAAAGATTGATAGGTATGTTGCACACGAAATATCGGCGTGGTTGCAGCAGCATCTGACTAGACTCCAGGTTACGACTCGAAAAGGAGGCTTGGCTGGCAATGAAGGAACTGCCACTTGAACAACCGCCACTGTAGTCCTCCCGGACTTCGATATGTTAGATCCGGATTAGGGTATAATACGAAAATATCTAGCAGACGAAGCGAACTCGTTTGCCACGGTACGGTCAAAAGCAGAGTCAAGGTTACGAAAGATACAATCACCATTGGAGTTTGAAGTTGACCAGCTGGCGGACAACGTCCACAAGCTCGAGCAACGAGTCTTGGTGGCCGGCAAGGAAGCAGGCAGGGTACTCAAAATCAGCTCGGTACGACTACGAGAACGTGAGCAACGAGAGAAGACGAGCGCCGGTACTAGGGACATGCCGATGATGGAGGTGCTCAGGATTCTAAGCACGACACTCCCT
This sequence comes from Tolypocladium sp. Sup5 PDA-1, assembly GCA_000750105.3. Lineage (NCBI taxonomy): Eukaryota > Fungi > Ascomycota > Sordariomycetes > Hypocreales > Ophiocordycipitaceae > Tolypocladium > Tolypocladium sp. Sup5 PDA-1. The sequence goes on from JPHH03000112.1 coordinate 26,174, forward strand.
TAAGCCAATGGCGCGTGATGCTCACTCCATGGCTTGAAGGGGACAATTGGAGGCAAGTTCTTCAACTGGTAGGCAGGATCAGCGTAGATAGGGATAATGAGGACTAGCATTGATCGATTTGAATCATGGCACAAATGGAGGCGATAACGACGAGGACCAGTCTGAGGATGAGTGGCTTTCTAACATGTTGGAGCATTAGGTCGGGATCGGTACCTGCGCGTGGAAGTACTACGAGTGCAGTAATTTATTGCTCTTGAATGGAACGAAAAACCCAAAATAGTCGCCGCAGCCGAGAAGACTCTTGTCGGATAGACCGGTTGACGAGGCAGCCCCGGGCAGCCCCTGTGGCAGCCACATTACATTGATGACTCGGATGTCTATATTCAAAGACGGTGGCTAGAGGCATTCTTCCTTAGAAGAATGAAGCCTCGTTGGATTGATGACTCGAGGTTCAATAGGGGCTGTTGGGGGCTACAATTGAAGTCTGACGCCACTAACACGCACACACACAGCCAACGCTGGATAGGGGCAACAGCTGGATAGGGGTCACAGGGACCACAGCTGCAAGGATAAAAGGAATCCCTTTTCCAGGCTCCCTGGGCAGCTAGAAGAGTCATACAGAGAGACATATCAATTGATCACGCATTTAACGGGATTCGGGCCACGCTCATAGCGATAACTCTCCGTAATTGTGTACCATTAGAGCCCAACACACGCGGGTCAAGTACTCTGTTCTCGTTAATGGATCTGAAGCAAAAGTACAAAAGTTCAATACCTGCCTGCGAATCCAGTCCAGCCAAATCCAGTCCATCCAAATCCACTCCAATGCTAGTCCAGTCCTACAAGATCACTGCCGGCCCCATCAAGGTCGCAGCGACGCCCGAAGCAGAGGACGACCAAGGTTCTAAACCACTCAACGCTGTTGAACATGTTGAATGGATTGATCATCAACGTCAATTCAACTCAATCAATATCAAGCCTTGATTATCTAATATGTCAATCCATTCCGGCATTCAGTTGAGTTGAATGGATTGAAGTGGTTGATTTAGGTGACCTGTCGTGTGCATTTCCGTATGAGTTATCTATGTATAATCTAAGCCCCTAGTCTTTCCCTCGGTTTTTTTTCCTTTCTTTTTTTTTGTAGTTTTCTTATTTCCTGATCCGGGGTCTGTTCCAGCACCCTAACAAAATATCCTGGCAACACGGAAGCTTCTGTGAGTAGACTCCGATAAGTCATAGCTTTCGGTGCATTTTCCCGTCCAAGAACACCGTCTTCGCCATGAAAATATCATCTGGAAATCCTTGAATTGATCGGCTTCGATTGCCTGAATCTCCAGCCGCCGTCTTGACATCCATTTTCTCTTGCTTCCATGCTCGCTTGTTTGGCACCAACTGCGCCAACGGACGCCGAGGCGGCTTGAGTAGCGAAGCCCGTTCAAAGTCAATTATCATGACCCCATTGGTCTCGGGATTGAACAACATGTTTGCGACGCGCACATCCCTGTGGATCACGCCCTCTTGATGCATTGCTCGCAACGACCGCACCGCCTTAGCCTCGAGCAGCCTCCCCTCGCCATCCACGGATTCTGCTGGGTCAATGTGATGCCCTCCCCACGACAGAAACGTCATATGCACCACATACACCCGATGATCGTAGTAGTAAATCTTATCCATCGATCGGAGGTCGATAGCACCCAAGCACACAGGCACGTTAACGCCTTGGATCGGCCGGAGGCGCTCGTAGACTGCAGCTTCGTGCTCAAGATCGGGGATGAACGCCCGCACCGTGCCCTTGCTGACGAATGTGTAGCCATACGCAAGCAGGGTTACCTGGAAGAGCACGCCGCGCGCACCACCTTCTCCTAACGGCGTGATCCCGTCATCTAATGATCGTTCCAACTGCTTCCAGAGAAGTTGAAGCCATTCAGCGTGATCGACTGGATGGCGGATACGAGCATAAGCATGGGTTCGGGTACGGGTGCGGTCGCGGTCGCGGTCACAGCTGTCCTGTCTGCGGTGAAGCGCCACGTTGGGACATTCTGGATCAAGAAAACCTCCCCCGACAAGCCCCAGAAGGCATTTCTGCGTGCAGTACTTCCGGTCTTGTTCGCCGCCGCCGCGTGGCCGTTGGGCCAGAATCCGCTGACTGCGTCGAGTTCCCTGCCCTCCACCATGTGATCGCCGTTCCGCCGGGCTGGGAGTATCCGGTGAATTGGGCGCCGACTCGTCATCAGATGGTTCCGGTCGATCCTTTCTTGACGTTTCCTTTTCGACCTGATCACCTTTACCGCGTTGGCGTCTCTTTCCGCGGAGAGGAGATCGGTCGATGTCCTCGTAAATGGTGGGTTCGTAACCGGGTGAGCTGTCTGGTGCCCGTCTTTCGCCTTCTGGAATTGACCGATGTGTCGTTTCAAAGTCTTCCGCCCACTTGCTTAAGTTAAGGGTAGCCTCTCGACGCTCCTCCTGTCGAGGCATCCACCGTTCTCCTGGTGAGCCAAGGGCCATGAGGGTGAAAGCTAGATACTGACCCACGGCGGTACAGACGTGGAAGTGATCTGGATGGGCGGACACCTCGGGGCCGGGTTCTGCCAGGTGGTAAAACAACGTTTGCGGTTCCTTCCAGTCGACCCTAAGAAACACGATCGCTTCGCCAGTCGTCAGAAGACCATGCTCAAGGCCCCCCTCAATCATGTAATGATAGGTCTGCGTGACAGCAGACGCCGTCAGCCTGTCCGCGTGATACTGGAAACGCGCGTCCGGGTCCACAGATGTTGGAATGGTTTTTCGATTGACAACGTCCTTGGGAATGTTCATAGGCCGTAGGCCGAGACGAAGATGCGGAGCAGTCAGCTTGTGGGGGGGCTTATACTCAGAAACGTAGATCATGGTACGCGTCGCAAGTGCATCGCTGGATCGATAGACGCAGATCTGATCGGGTCGCAGCTGGTTGAGGTCTCGTGTGTGGTCTGACGTCTGTTGTGGTGGTGTTGATGGAGTCTCCCGGTCAATGACTTCTTCAGCGACGTCGCTAATAGCATGGGGGTGATTCTCGAAGATGATACCATTTCCCATGTCGAAAGCACTGCTGACCTCCTCCGCCTGTTTGAGCTGCTCTATTATTGCTCTAACTGGATCCTCCACACTGTTGTGCAGGAAATGCTCGAGTGTCTTTTCGTCTGCTATCGATCGCTGGGAGACCCGCTTTCCCAAGCCGGCCAGGAAACTTCGGCTCTCGAAAACGCGGCTCTGGGCAGGGAACGTGTCATGAAGTGCACCAAAGATGACTCTCTGTTCTTCTATGAAGCCCGACCATGGCTTGAGATGTGTCGGACACCACTTGTTGCGCGGATTGGTGATAGGGCCCTTCGACGTCAGTTTTTGGTTTGTTTCGACCACAAATTTGGAGAAGACGAGGTCATGGCAAGCGGCCATGTATTCATTGAGTGTTGTGGACCGGGTTTGTCCCTCTGCTTCCTCGGCGCGTTGCCGCTCTCTCTCGGCGCGTTGCCGCTCTCTCTCGGCGCGTTGCCGCTCTCTCTCGGCACGTTGTCGCTCCTCCTGTCGCTCTCTCTCTGCTTCGTCGGCACGTGTCGCTCCTCCTGTCGTTTTCTCTCTGCTTCGTCGGCGCGCTGATCGGCCCGTCGCAGGAGCCTTTCAAGTTCCTCTACACCCCTCGGCTGCGCCATCGGATATCGCGGTAGATGCTTGGTGGATGGAAAACGGATTGATTCGACATTCAAAACATATCAAGACCAGACGTCACGCTTTAGAATTGCGACGTCACGCTTTAGAATTGCGTTGCGGGGGCGACCACCATTGTCAGCGGGATTACCTCGGATAAGGTTATGGTTGGTTGGGCTGCTGTCCCGCCAACAGCTCATGTCACACCGGCGAATGTACCCACACAACGGCTGCGCGACCTCCACGAATGTTCCCCATTTAAAAGTATCAAAACCCCAACCCAACACTCACGAGAGTCTACGCCTGTGGGCTGTGCAGTGAAATTTGTACAAGTGTACCTAGAGTTTTCTGAATATTTTAAACGAGTCCCTCCAACCTGAGGCATGCACCAAGACCGCCGCCGCCTTCGTACATCTGTTTTTCAACCACTCATCCTTTTGGCATGACGCAAAAGTTTCGAGTCGTGGCGCCCCGAGCGGAGAGGGCCCTGCCTCGGGGACGCAAGCTCAGACATTTGCTCTTTGATGGGTCAGCCGACGTGCTCGTACGCCTCCTCGCCGTCCCGGTTCGGCCGCAGACTCCCCCATCTGTACCAGCAGGGTCCCGAAATGGCCGTCGTGGCACCCAAACGGCAACTGGCGACTCCCCCCAAGACATCTCGACCGGCGGGCAAGCGAAGCGTAAAGTCGACGGCGAAGCGCTTGCGGGTTCCTCGCGACACCATAACCGGCCCAAACCCCATGGTGGGAATGATGCTCTGACCTTTTCCCATCTCCCCTCGGACGTCCATCGACTTGTCTTTGATCACATCGAGTTCATCGAGGACGTCGTCTGCCTCGGTCTTGCGAGCCGACACCTGTGGGCTTTCGCCCGACTTCACATCCACGCCTACTACATGTCACTCCTGGGGCGATGGGCGGGTGAGAACATCGTCTGCGTGGGAGAAGACGTCGAACGGGGTGACTACCCTCCCGGCATGTTCTCGGCCGAAGAGCTGGATACGTTGCAGCAAACGACAACTAACGCATATGTCGACGACGACTGTATCAAATACACCATGTGCAATCAGCCCATCACGCTTTACCACTTCGCCTTGCCTAGCATTTCCGACATGGAAAAGGTCGACCTAGAGAAGGAGTCGTTGCGCATATATTCTCATTGCGAAAACCGGGCCAAACAAGAGGATCCAGCATTTCTGGCAAGACGTTCGGAGATAGCCGTCAGATATTCAACTTACCTGCCCCGTGACCAGCCGTGGATTCTTCGAAACCTGACGACAAAGGAGTTTGTCCGTTCGGAAGCCATCGCCCTGAAACCGAGATACATCCATGGTCCCGATATCCAGGTCTTGGGCTTCGGCGAAGTTGTCTTGTCGCGCATCTGCTGGTCAACCTCTTCATCTACTGGTCTCCACCATACGACGAATATTTCGAGGGGGGTATGGGCAGGGCACCGTTTCGACATCACCACGCTGGCGAGACATGAAGACGATACCAAGGGCGTAGGGTGGACCGATGTGAGCGATGAGGTTGCAAGGGAGATTGCGGACATCTGGGAGTGTGAATACGGCGCCCATATACGTGACGAGCTCTGGTACTGGTATCAGCGACGGCCGAACAGAGGCTACTTCGACACAATCCCTCCCTAACGGCAGTCCCCGAGAGCGGGCATCTTGCCTGAAGGTGGGGTCTCGCACCCGGCCATTGTGCCCGGGAACGACGCAGTCGTGATGGATTTAGCATTCGGTGGCCCGGGTGGTCTTGGTTCATATGGGGACTTTGCCATTCCGGCGATGGCAACTGACTGCGAGAGGCAGTTTAGCCTGGCCAAGTTGACGCTAACATCACAAAGGCTCGCCATGGGGGCTGATACGCTGGAGCGAGTTCATTGTCTGAAGAATTGGGTCCGACATGGTGGGGTGAAGCTGGGGAGTTGGGGAGGGAATTAAGTCGTAGGGGACGGCGAAAGACCCTCGTATACCAGGTGTACAGGTCGCCCATACAGTTGATTGGGAGGAGTCAATCAAATCAAATCAATCAATTTGGACCGGAAACCTGTCAATCAAAACAACTTTGCCTTGAGGAACGAAAGAGACGAAAGGACTCTGCCCCGCTTCTCGGCCTATGCCTTGAGGAACGAAGTGCCTTGAGGAACGAAGTTCCGAGAGGACTATGCCTTGAGGAACGAAGTGAGGAACGAACGAAGAGACGAGAGGATTCTGCCCCGCTTCGCGCCCCCCTCAAACTCTCCTCCTCTGCCATTGGCTCTTCACGATACTGCCTTCCAACTGGCCTTGCTTCCCAGCGTTTCCTGCCTTCTCACTGGCTTATACTCCGTCTTATTCCTGCCTCTTTCAGTCTAGTTTCCGTCTCGTTCCCGTTTCCTTCCTAGCACCGCACAACCCACACAAGCGTTGTATCAGTCAATTGCCTCCACAGAGATCACGGTTTGCATCGCGTTAGTTGATGAGAATTATCTTAAAGAGCTTCATCTCCCATATTGCAGGCCTTCGTGCAGTTCTTATACACAAATGCAAGGTTTTGCTTGTTTCGGCAATCGTAGGCAGCTACAGCCACTGAAGGCAGCTGACACATGTGGCCTGTCTGAATTGCCAGTCCCCTCTGTGCGACACGTTTTGCTTCTCTTCCCTAGCCAGGTCCACCTCTCTACTTTTCTGTTCGCAACCCCGTACTTTCGGCCCCCTTCACTCTGAGTCCTCCCCGAACCATCTCACAGCCTCTTGCAGTGTTCTCTCACTTAGCTTCTCGAGCCTTGCCTGCGCTTCACCCATCTCCTTGGGCACCCGGTTGCCTACGAAGTCTCTCTCACGCGCTTTCGATACGAGCATGATCCCGTCCAGCGTCGGGCATCGCGATAGCTGTACGTAAAGGCTGTACGGATCGCATTGCGATGCCACCGCCTGGCCCCCGACGCTCGTCGTCCTCGTCCCACGCAGCTCCAGCGCAACCCGCTCCAGTGTCCCTCCTTGCACCTTGTAATCTGTGCACGCAAACGCCGCCGCACACGGCAATCCTTTACGGCTGATATCGTTCTGCTGCCATGGCCGTTTGCGCTGACATGGAATAACGATGCTCATTGGCGTTAAAAGGATAGTCCCGGGCGGCATGCCGACAAACTGGAGATCCTCCGTCGTCTCCGAGGCCAAGATCAAGCCTGCTGGCGGACCGAAGTGGATGATTGTATCTGCCGAGACTTTGTGACCCGGGTATGACTTGTCGAGAACGACTTCCACTGCCTTGTACGCAGCACCGTTGACCAGCTTCAACCCCTGATGAGTGTTGTGGTTCACGACGACCGACATCCCCGGCACGAACATGAAGATGGCTGGCACCGGTGTCGCACTGTCGTCGCCGTGATTCAATATCATGACAGCTTCTTCTTCCGTCGGCAGGCACCCCCTCCGCTTGTGCTCGGAAATGAAGATGCGCATGGTCGACCGCTGCTGCTTCTGGAACGCCAGGCTCGCCTCCATATTGAGGTTCCAGCGGTTCCTGTTCAAGGGTGTCACCACGGTGATGCCCGTTTCCCAGGGGATCCGTCTACCCTCCTGGTAGCACCTTGCATTGAGGAAGTCCAAATCTGCCTGATCTTGTACACCTTCCCGGATTCGCTTCAGGAGCCCCTGCAGCTTCGCATCTCCGGCGGCGCGCATTTGCTCGTCTAGCATTACAACCGTCGTGAACCTCCTCCACAGCGCGTGAGCCTTATCGTGTTGGTGTCGCTGCTCGGCGCTGAATGAGTTATCAGCGTCCCACGAGATGACCGTGCTCGACAGCACAATCGACCTTTCTTGGACCGGCCGGAACTGGTGGAAATCACCACAGAACAGGACAATCGGGATCCCTCCGAAATCCCGTTCCGACCCGCGCAATCGGCAGAGTTGCTCGTTGACGGCATGAAGAGTCCGCGCTCCAAGCATGCTCACTTCATCGATGACGAGCACGTCTTTTTCCTGCCAGTTCATTCGCGACTGGCCATGGACAAAGCGCCCTGTCTGCTTCGGCAGTCGCACGCCATCTAAATCCCTGGTCGCATTTGCGGCTGCATCCTTCGAAAAGCCGCACGCTGAATGGATAGTGATGCCGTTGATTCGCGCCGCTGCGGTTCCCGATGTCGCCGTAATCAGCAGACGGCTTGATATACCCCTTGCGGCAAATAAGTCCACGAGCGCCGAAATGATACGTGATTTACCAGTGCCGCCCTCGCCGCCAACAAATTGGCAGAGCTGACCGCCATCCCGTCCTTCCTCTTGCCGCATCAAATCGAGTTGCCGGCAGACTATTAGGAAAGCAACCGCCTGCTTCTTATTTAACGTCAACTGTGCGGCAACGCTTCTGCCCGCGGCAACGAAAGACGTCGATGGGCCGAAGCAAACTCGCACACTACCAATGTCTGCTTCGACTCCTGGCTTTTCCGCAACGGTTAACCATTGGCGCATAGCGTCCCGCCCGGTCGCGGTGTGTGCATTGTCCCCCTGTGCGCAGTCATCAGCTCCATCTGCCTTAGTCATGTTCTGTATTCCTTGGATCGTGTTCACTCTTTCCCTCGAGGCGCAAATCTGTTGCGACTTGATGGCCCGGACCTGGCTTTGGCCCGGTACGGGGGCCCCCGAGAATACTTGCCCGGTCAAGGTAATACATCGGTCTTGCCGTTCTGTTATTCTAGCGCCTTCGAGCTCAGCAGTCGAGGATAGTGCGGATTCTTGAAACCGGCAAAGACGCTTTGTCATCTCCTTGAGCTCCTGCGACTCTGCTGTCACTTGGCTTGGCCCCGCTGCACTCCTAAAGACGTCGATGAGCCGTGTTGCGTTGCCGATTTCGTCAGATCGGAACATCGACTCGGCATCGTCGTTCACCCGCCCTAGCTCCTCCCCGTCACCGAACGCTTGCGCTGGATCCCCGTCCCCGGAAGAAGCGGCCCATTGTTTGGCGTCCCGTTTCGCGTCCTCGGCAGAACGTCGTAGGAGTTGCACGTTTTCGACCAGGCATGCGATTCTCGCTGGCAACAACGCCGATGCACGCATCCACGTCTCGTTGATGTCGCCGCTTGCCTCACCCAGGAACTTATCCCACGGCACGAACAGCCCTAAATGCTGCACAGCGGCCCTGTGGTGAGACAGTCAGCTCCACGATCGACAACATTCAACCGCGCCTAGAGATCGGAGATACCTTCTATGGCATGGCCCGTCGTCGTCATGCTCAAAATCTTTGCTCAAGTAGCCGTCAAGGCAGACAGTCGCATGTTTTCCTGGCCGCCTTAATACTTGGACCCAATCTTTTCCAGACAACCAACTGCTCTGAAAAGGGACTTCGCCCCATTTCCCAGGCCGTCCGTAGGTGCTGATCCTCTGCAACCGAACAACCGACACGTAGTCATAAAGGCAGAGACTTCGCAGCACATCCCCGCGATGTTCGTATGCATCGAGGAAGCTGATTCTGTGCCCTGATTCTTCGACGATCACCGCCTCTTCGATGGCTTGCTCTTCGGCCGCCGTACCGCTCTCTTCTCCGAGGCGATCCCAACGGTGAAAAATGTGCCAATAGAGCACAGATACGTTCAGATACGCCCAAGCGCAAGTATTCGTAAACTCGCTCGGGTACTGTAGAAGATGAGCAACGACCTCAACTTGTGACAGTGGACGCTCCGTGAATACCCGGTTCGCCACTCGCATGAGGAACTGCCGAGTTTTGTTATTGATACCGGTGGTGTCAGCGACGGCGTCGGTACCTGCACCACGCTCTTCGCCAGCCGGCTGACTGTTTCCTGAAACGACTGGCAGCAACTCCGCTGCCGCGGCAGCACGCTTCCACGTCGGATCCTCCACCTTGGTCGCGTAATTAGTCACATAATAGACCAGAGCCATCGTCTTCTTTTGCGTCGCTATAAACGAAATGTCGTGATTATGCCGAAGCCCGACGGCCATGGCCTTGTTCCATCGATTGACCATGGGATGCGTTCGTCGGATCTGCAGCACGCCGTCTGACGTGAGGCTTGTCGCCTCCACAAGCTTCCATGGGGCCTTAAACCGGCAGAGATTTCCTTTTAGGGTCTTCTTCCCGAGCGAGTATTTGAGGCACGTCGGGCTGTGCGTATGTATCTGCGTCGCCCCAGCACAAAAGTTGGCTTCTTCCTCAAATGCGGCAGAGAACTGCTCAACATTGTCCATTAGCGGGGAGATGTCAGTAGTAACGGATCTTTCTGCTTGCGCGACAAAATACCCCTCTTGGTCCAGATCCTGTTCACGCACATTAGCTGATAATTCCCTCTGTCACCTGATACTGGCCGGACCTCCTCGATGTGCCATGATTCTTACCTCGCTAAAAACACTATCAACGTATTGAATGATCCGCTCCTTATATGCTGCTGCATCGGCGACATCTGTGTCGGCAAGCATCGATCCGAGACGGGCATTTCCCTGCAACCACAGCAGGCCGTGCACATGAAGAGCACCTCGTTCGTTGGTTTCCACGGCCCCGTAATATTGGCTAATGCGCCCGAATACCGACTCTTCGCCAACTTTCACATAGTGCTCAAAAAACATACTGATCTCGCGGTGGAAAAATATCGCAGAGCTCATGGGGTCTGAGATGGACAGTCGCACGCGCTTGAATGCCTTGTCAAGGTGTCGCAAGAACTCCTCCGCCTCATCCGCGTTGCGCGTGCGGTATGCTGCTAATCGAAGCTTCACGGGATTCGTGATATCGTTTGGGTTAATCGTGAACCAAATAACAGGCACGCCGTATCGAACGATAAGTGCCTGGATCTTGTGCCGCATGCTGAGACGGAGCTCCCTCGACATGGGTTGTCGGTAGCCATACAGCGAAAGGCTTCGGAGAAGCTCATTCACGCCGCTATCAGTAGTCTTACCCGATCTCTCAAGCTCCGCTCTGGCTATTGCCAGTCTGTCGACTGTAAGCGATTGTACAATGCGCTCGACCTTGTGAAATTTTTTTCTCGTCACGCTCAACATGCTGACGCGACGGTTTCTCGATCGCACACCCATGTTGAATACCAGGAAAGCGAACACATGGTGCGTTGCGAAACGACCTCCGTGACGTCGCAGTACACCATCCGCCCATGTTCGAAGACTCATGTTCCGTGACGATAAGAGATTCTGCGCCGCGTCTGCTCCGTTGGCACTACCGCTACCTGGCTGGACGCCGGCTTCCTCCACCAAACGGGGGCTCCCGAGCCCGAACGGAAATAGCGTCGGGAATGTCTTTGGGAAGAAAGAGGCATCAAAGGTATCAGCGAAGTCTTCGCCGCGGCAGACTTGTATGTATGGCTCATAGCCTTCTTCCGGTTTTCCGGCCTCGGCCGAATGGCCAATCCAAGCCCTCGGCCCAGCACGGCCGTCGGTGACACCCCCGCGAACAGCGTCACAGGCAAATCGCAATTTCTCCTCGTCAGGCACATCTGGAGCTCCATCCAGAGCAAACATCCCGGAGCAAGCTACCTCATTAATCGTACTTCCGGTGGAGTCGCGTTCGTCGGAGGTGTTCCCGCCGGGCCCTTCGAGCCCCTGTATTGTCTGCTCAACCTGCCGAGTTGACGCATCTTGTCCTTGATTCAGGAGGTTGAACAGCTCTCCAATCTCTAGCGTTTCCTCATCATCGATGGCTCGCTCTGTTGGCGGCACAACATGCGCCGTCCTTGTCTTCTCCCATGCGGATGGCTCATTCTGTTCCAAGCGATCATACACCAATGACGGCACTCCATGAACCGGATCTCCCCAACTGTCCATCTCCGCCGTATCAATTTCGATCTCGGCGTAGTGTGGATTGTTTCTCTTCAACCAAACGAGTGCCCTCTCCACAACCCGTCGCCTCACGGCTAAGAGGCTGGTCAAATCACTCGGTGCTGGCTTCTCCACGCCGTGCCAAGAAACATGGATTTCATCCATGGCTTGCAAGAGGGGATGGGGCAACACCTTCGTTACCAACTCCTGTACATTGTTCGGAAACACTGTAATGTGACCTTTGACGTGTTTCGGGTAGTGGATAGCCTGCTTGTTGCCCTTGGAAACGCTGCACCTCGCCAGGAAACCGTAGCAGGAATACAGCGAAATTAATTTCTCTTCCACCGGCGTCAAGCCCTTCAACTCCTCAGGGAATGCGTGCTCACAGGCAAGCCGACTGTGAAGTTGAGCTGCCGGAGATAGGCAACCCCGAGCCAGGTAACGCGTACATTCTGCGCAGACCAAGACGGGTACCCCCTCGGGAAAGCACCTCGGACAGTTGAAAACTGGACGCCAATTCACCGAAGAAGAAACCCTTGCCCATTCATTCCAGGGTAGCATACGCAGCTCTTTCTCTGAGCGCTTCCGATAGCACACTGTACACGTCTGAATTGGCAATGTACTGGAGTCGTGAAATGCTCGATAAAACCCTCGTACAGTTGATACCTTTCGCTCGTGCGGGATAGGCGTGCACCACGTCTGCTCGTTTGATAATCTCTCCTTCAGCGCGTGTTCATCCTCTAAGGCCCGCATCACGCTAGCTAAATCATCGCGCTGTTCATCCGACGTCCTTAATCCCCTTGTATTCATCCGGACTCGTTTCGCTTGATGCTGGGTCTTATCGGAGCGATGGCTCCGCTTTCTTGACATCGGAGGCTTTGTCGCCCTCTGGATTTCAACCTGCTCCGGACGCTGGCTCTTTGCCATGTCGGGTTGTGGGGTTGGGGGATCGGTTTGGCTCGTCCCTCCGCCCCAATCTCGTCGATCCCGCGGGTGAATAGGCCGCAAACGCAACTTCTTCGGATTTCCAGGTTCGGAGTCCAGCTTTGCTTCCGCCCCATCCGACATTCTGTGAAAGCCAGCATTTTGGTTGAGATCGGTTGGCCTGGTGATCGCCCGTCTGTGGTGTAGTATTGACAAGTCTGCTTGCATCCTTCCTGCGTGGCCGGCAGCACCACTCACCAAGGAAACGCTGCTCTGCTCTGGCTGCGACTCCTGTGGCAGGATAGATCTCCAGCTATTATGCGGAGCTGGCGGTCTCGGCAACGTCTCAAAGTCCATTCTCGTCTCGGAAGTACCGCGAGGAAGCACGGATATTGCGCGTGTGCAAGTGCCTCTTACTTGCACCGACGCTGTAACCGCCGCAGACACCTGCAATGACCCACCGGATGCATCGGCCACCTGGTCCTCACTGCTCTCTGCCAACACAGTCCTTTTCGGTAGAATGAGCCGCGGGGTGTACCTGGTTGTCTCTCTTAGCCTGGCGTCTCCGCTCATCCGCGTCCTCGGCCTTCCGCGTGGAACTCCACTGGGCTTCGCTGCTGCCACAGCAATTTTGAATGGTTTCATGATCGTGAATGGCAATCGGCCTTGCACTAATTTACCTCGTGTCCCAGCACCAACGGGCACGGGAGATGGCGATTGCTCCTTGTCATCAATTCCCGCGCCAACCCTGATCTCCCCTTGGAAAGGCGGGCTGGGCTGGGACACACCGTAGGCTCGTTCCAAAGCCCTCGTTTCGTCTTGGAAACATATCCTCCGGGGCGGAAGCAAGACTCCCCGCGCTTCCGGCCGGTCCTCCACTAAGCCCTTCGGCTCGATCCGTCGAAATGTGTTTCGTGCACTTGTGCTTCTCAGTCGCTCGTCTCTTAGCCCCGTGACAGATCTTCCAAGCTCCTCCGGCTGTGTTTGTCCAGTTGAAGGCTCTGCCTCTGCCTGCCTGGGTGACTCTTGCGCTCCACCGAAGGCTCGCACCACTGCACTGCTTTCATCTTGGAATGATATGCTTCGATACTCTCGACTGTCCAAAGAACCGTTTGGCTCAATGCGCCGAAAAGACATCGGCTCATTCACCGGCCTCACCGACCTCTCATCTCGTTGTTGGCGCCTCTTTCGCGTCTTCTGAGCCACCTCTCTCGAAGGCCACCAGGGTGTCCTCGTTGCTGTATCAGAAAAAGCCTGACTCGGTATCCCGGTTCCTCGTCCAGTTGAGATAACTCCCGGAGCCTCTGCAAGCCCCGTTGCTGGCACCAGACTGTCACGTTGGTTCACACCCGTTGTCGATTTTGGCAACAATGGCCTGCCGGCACCGTTCATGGTTCCCGACGGTTCATATGATGTCGGACTGGTTTCCATCGTTGAGTCCGCATTCATCAACCCGCCGAGCGCTCTGAAGGTTCGAATCGTTATCCGCACTCAGCTCAGTTCGCAACACATGACGTTATGTAGCAAACTTCCCCCGTCGCGGCCCGTGCCAATCTACGCTCCGGCGAACCGCTGTACTTACGCAGCCTTGGGGGTCCTCCCTGCTGAGTCCGTCCATCGCAAAGCCAGCACGCCCGCTCTTTTCTCCTTTCCCGCCTGCCATTGCACCTTCGCCCAACAAGACAACGATGTCTCGGTCACATCGCGTGATGGAACTTTCTTTTTCCCTCCAACACTCCCATTCGCTTGACCCTCACCTTCATTACCAACAGGGAAGACCCTAGTTCATGACGCCAATACTCCGTTCCATTTCTCCCCCCAGATGCTGGCGCATATGCACCGAGGGCTTGATACCTTGGGGAGGGACTGATAACAGCGCATCCGTGCAGGCGCCTCCATGTGATATATCCCAAAACCACACCGCCAGCTCTTCCACAATCGTCTTGTCGCTCGCCACGGCGACAGCCATGAGCCTCTTCGCATGAGCCTCTTCGCATGAGACGTGAACTGCGTACGATAAAAGTCTCACAAACCCATGCCCCACGTTTTGACATCCTCGCATCCTCCATGAGTGACCCGGCCCCGAATGTGACCCGTCCCCAACTCGGCTCCCGCTGTCTCCTACAATGTCCGTCCTTCAACACGATCAGGCCATCTCCGGGCCGGATCGTAGGCCGCTGGACAGCCAGAAGTATGTCGGGGGAGACATGTCAATGATGGCCTTCGTTCAACCTGCCGCTGCCCCGGTCCGGTTCGCCTACCCAGATGAACATCACGTTAAAGGCCTCAACGCCAAGACCCTTGCCAAGATCCAGCTCCCGAGTCCCCAGTGGCTCTCCCTGCCAGAATACGCACCGGTCCTAGGTGACTTTGACACCACCTCGGCGTCCATATTCTTCAGCCTCAATATCTCTCTATACAACCAGCAGATAGAAGCGTCCGAGTGGGCGAGCCAGTGGTTTTTCATGACCGGCCGTGTTCACCCCTATGCCTTGACCTGGGAGCTCAAACGACGTGATGGCCTTGAGTCCGACGGCGACCATATCAGCCAATACACTGTCCCTGCCTTTGTTGTACGCGATCACAGCTTCCAGCCGTAGGACCCCTTCTGACACCCCCTGCAATACCGATCTCTTGACCGTTTTCATCCAGTGTATCGCCTCGTCTTCTCCGCTCGTCCACTGCGTACCCTGCCATCATGCCCATCGTCTCCTTCACCGGCCCGGTCCTCGGCTCCGGGCTTGATCTTCTCCACGCGGATGTCGCCACCGCGTTCGACGAACCGCAACTGAAATGCTGCGGTTTCGTGCAGCTCTCAACCTTCCTGTCACCTGGCAAGCCCGAAGAAACGCCATTCAAAGGCTTCCATCCTTTCCAAGTGTTTGTCATCTTTCCAGTTCATGCTAATCCCTGGACGTCGCTCTGCAAGAAAATGGCTCAGAGACGTGACTCCCAGTTTCAACCTGGCGCGCCCTTCACCTGCACCGGGAAGGTGGCCGGCATTCTGACCCATAAACATATGCGGCAACCCCCTGCTTTGGAACAAGACTACATCTTCATTGTCGTCCCCGATACTTGGACCTTCCTCGACACGGCCAGTTTCAATCAACCGCCAACGGCCCAGGTCACTCCCTCAACCCCGAAGCATGTCGCTTCAAACGCGTCTGAATACGACAACGCCATGGCGCGCTTTACCTCGACCAAGAAGCGCAATCGCCCGGCTGAAGATGCCACTCCCGTCACACCCAAGTCTTTGCCCCCTGCCCCCGCTGGCACGTCCACCATGCGGCCACTTCCCATCCCTGAGGATACGCCGACAAAGAAGCCACGCTTATCGTCAGCGCCTTCCACCATCATCGCCGCTTGTACCAGCGATCAGTCACTGTCCCAAGACAGTCTCGATGACGATGACGACGTCGGCGATGACGACGGCGAGGAAGATAACATGGGCGATGATGATGACGACACTTCGGCTGCCGAGCCCCCCGACGGCGGCAACAGTGCTACTGACCATGGCTCGCCCGAAGTCCCAACATCCGACATGCCGAGGCCTCACCGCAATCGCCACCCCCCTAAGAAATACCCGGACGCCGTTTAGCGCATTGATAAGAAACGAAACAAGACATACCAGACCTTCATGAAATATCAGCCAAATATATTGGGATACATCATACTCCTCTCACCACGTGCCTTTGTCGCGACGAGCAATCTGCTACTTTTCCCCTGCCCGACTATGGCCTATACCGCTTGCAGACCGTTTTATGAGTCTTCCAATCCGTCCTCTGGTGGTCCTTGTTACAATAGCCCACTGCCAAACATCCTCCACACTTCTTCACCCCCGTCGCCTTGCCACATACTTTACAAAGTAGACCCTCCCTACACAGACCCGCACCATCGTTGGCATCTCGCCTGATTTCTCCCATGATATCCCCCAGTTCTTGTCGTATCGCCATCTCGCACGCTCCCTGCTCACACACCGCACAGACGTAAACCCCGATGGCCGGGTCGCTCACTCTATGCAGCCAGGACATAGTGTGTTGCAGAACATTTGTTGCTCTGGATCCACAACTTTCGCACGATGCGCCCGATGCATCTCGGCAAGCCTGAGCCCGTGCCTTCACGATGGGCGCTACTGTAGTCACAACCCGATCATCGTATGCACTTCCGCCTCCGCTCAATTGGCTTTGGCGGACAAGGTCCTGCGGGATGTCGTGCATAAAGCGTAATGTTTTCTCGCCGCCGTTGCAGTAGAATTCGAAACGTATGGGCATAACCGCCATGACTCGGCAAATTGGGACAATGGTCCATTAGATAGAACATGCATGTTGGCCATGGACGCCCATCTGGCATCTCCCCCACACTTTATCAATGTTCTTTCTGCTGCCGAGTCCCTTGTTTGCTTTTTCCTCCAACACGTAGCGGCACCCCATTTGCCCAACTGGTGGCAGAGAATCCGGGATTCCCCAGCCAGACCTGCACATAAAGCCCCACACTGCATGCAGGTCCTCCAAGCCAGCTGCTTACCGTTCCACTGCCTACATATGCTCCTCCAACCCTCCAAACTTTCATCTCGTGCTTGCAAAATGCCTTCTTCGTTCCTCAAGGCTTTGTGCGCAACCCGCGACCGGGTTGCCTTCCCCTGT
>JPHH03000113.1:0-42703 GCA_000750105.3 Tolypocladium sp. Sup5 PDA-1
GATTAATTACCTCGATATCTTAATTTAAGGATAATAAGAATAAGCTAACTTCGATATTATAGATATATTAGGGCACGACCTAGTACTAGGATACCTATAGCTATAGATAAGTAACCCGATAATTAACTAGAGGATAGGCTAATTATATTAGAATAAGAACATAGCCCCCTAGGATTAGAAGATTAAAAAAGAAGTAAAATTTTACGATAACTTAGTTACTAAAGCAAGGATATATAAATTACCCCTCTTAAATAAGATATTATAGGCGATAAAGACTTAAGTAATAACTAATATAGCTCTATAACCTAGTATATAATATAAATAAAATAAAGGAAAGAACTAGAAGATCTAAAGAGTTATTATTACTCTTAAGAGAGACCTCGAATAAATTAACGATAATATTAAATTAATAAATAATAGCCTATCGGAAGATAGAATAAAGAATATTTTAATAGAATACTATAGGTATAAATAACTATTTAAGGAAGAACTTAAAATAGGACTACTAGAATATAGTTAATAGGATTATAAGATCTACCTTAAAGAAGGAACGATACCTTTATTTTATAAGATATATAACCTTAACGAAAAGTAATTTAAAATACTACGCGATTATATTAACGAAAATCTAAAGAAAGGATATATATAGCTATTAATATCCGAAGTAGGATATCTAGTTATATTTATCCTAAAGAAGAATAGAAAACTCTAACTTATTATCGATTACTAATATATTAACGCTAATATATTAAAGACTATATACTATTACCTCTTATTTTAGAAATAAAAGATAGGTTAGCGGGTATAAAGTAGTTTATAGTACTTAACCTTAAGGGAGCCTATAACCTTATTAAGATAAAAAGGGGATATAAATAGATAATAGCCTTCTAGACGAAATTCGGATTATTTAAATACTTAATAATACCTTTTAGGCTTACTAATATACTAGTAACCTTTTAGCGAATAATTAATAATATCTTATATAAATATCTTAATATATTTATAATAGTATACCTCGATAATATCTTAATCTTCTTAAGGAATCTTAAGGAATATAAGGAATATATTTATAAGGTACTATAAGTACTCTAGAATACGAAGTTATTAGTTAAACTAGAAAAAAGTAAGTTCTATATATAAGAAGTAGACTTCCTTAGATATACTATTATCCTAGGAGAAATATAAATATAATAAGATAAGATTAAGGTAGTCTAAGAGTAGCTAACGCTTACTAATATTAAGGAAGTTTAGGGTTTTAATAGATTCGCTAACTATTACTAATACTTTATTAAGGGAATAAGCGTATATACGATATCGCTTTATAACCTAATAAAGAAAGAAATAACCTTTATATAGAAATTAGAAATTAAATAAGTATTTTAGAAGATTAAGGATTTAATTACTTTAGAACTAGTCCTTACTATCTTTAACCTAGAGTTATAAGTTAAACTCGAAATAGATACCTTTAACTAAGGGTTAGGAGTATAAATTAGATAGCGAGATAAGAATAGGAAACTAAGGCTAATAGCGTTCTATTTTAAGAAACTATTAGGCGCTAAACTTAACTACCTTATTTATAATAAAGAATTCCTCGCTATTATTAATGCCTTTAAGGAATAGAGATACTATCTCTTAGGAAGTAAGTATAAGGTTAAGGTTTATACTAATTATAAGAATATTATATACTTTACTATAACTTAATAACTTAGTAAACGATAGATTAGATAAGTAGAATATCTCTTAGAATTCGATTATAAGATTATCTATTATAAGGGATCTAAAAATAGATAAGTAAACGCTCTTAGTAGAAGACTTAATTATAGCTTAGGAGAAGCCCCTAATATAGGATAGATCCTAGAGCTTAATAAGGAAATAGGCAATTACTAATAGAAATAACTAAATAAAATATTTAAGGTATAAGATAATAACCTAATATTCTAGAAAATTAAGGAATAGATAGAAGAATATATTATATATATCTAAGAAGTACTTAATAAATATAATATAGAATATTCCGATATACCTATATATAATAATAAGATATAGTTACTACCGCTATTATAGGAAGAAATTATTAAGGAATTCTATAAATACCTAATATATAGATATTAGGGAATTAGGAAAATAATAAAGCAAATATAATAAAAATTCGATTTTTCTAGAATAAAGGAAACTATTAAAGAGGTAATTAGTAAATACGCCCTTTATATACGAAGTAAAGCCTTACGATATAAACCTTATAGAGAACTAAAACTATTACTAGTTCTAGTTAAACTATAGGACTCGATCGCTTTTAATTATATTACGAAGCTATTATTATTAAAGGAACTTATAATAAAGGTAGAATATAATAGTATCTTTATAATTATAGATTAACTTACTAAGTATAAGTACTTTATCCTATATAAGGAAGTAAGTAATATAGAAGACCTTATATATATATTCCTAAGGACGATTATATATAATTATAGACTATTAAATAAGATTATCTTTAATAGAGGAACTATATTTACTATAAACTTCTAGTAAGTATTAATAGCTTAGCTTAGTACGAAATATAAGCTTAGTATAGCCTACTACCCTTAGATAGATAAGTAAATTAAATAGTTAAATTAAATACTTAAATAATACCTTCGTTATTATATTAACTATAGATAGGATAACTAAGTTAAATAGTTATTAATAGTATAATTAGCTTATAATAGCTTAATTATAGAAGCTATAAGGGTTTTACTATTATACGCTAACTTTAGGTATAACCCTAAAGTATATTAAGTTATATAATAAGGACTATAGGTAGAATAAGCTATGCTCTAAGTAGATAAACTAAAGAAACTTTATAAAGAAATAAAGAAAGAACTCGAATATATTAGATAAAGGATATCGATATATATTAATAAGAAAAGATTAAAGGGATTAATCTTTCGGGAGGGAGATATAGTTTACTTACTTTAATAAAATATTAAAATAAAGCGACTAAGTAATAAATTAAATTTTAAGAAACTTAGACTATTTCTAATTAAGAAAGTTATTTTAATAATTAATTATAAACTTTTATTACCTAAGATAATAAAGATATACCTTATCTTTTATATTTTATTACTTAAGATAATACTATAAGATATAGAAATATAGGACTATATTAAAGTTATAGATAATAATAAATATAAAGTTAAATAAATACTAGATACTAGGAAGTATAATAAAGAATAATAATAGCTAGTTAAGTAAAAAGGATATAGATATAAAGAAAATACCTAGGAACCCGCTAAATATCTTAAGAACTACTAGCTATTACTAAGGTAATTCTACTAGACTTATAAATAGATACTAGAGGACCTATATCTATAAGGTCCTTACCTAGACTAAGGGATAACTAGTTAAACTTATTAGGAATGCCTTACGACTAAAGGTTATTTACTACTTAATATTTATAGGACTCTAGTATAAGAATAAGCCTATCCTCCTTATCTAGCTTAGCTATACCCCGCTAGAATAACTTAGTACTCTTCTCTTTCGCCTTCTTCTTAATATAGTAAATATAAGTAAGACGATTTAATACCTTAGATAATTATAGTTAGAGCTTTTCTAATAGCTCCCTAGCCTCCTCCTCCTTAATATCTAACTTTCTTTATTAATCTATTAAGCGCGTTACTAAGAAAATTAATAAAGGAAGGAAAGATATATATAGGGAAGCGAGATAAATAAGATAATATTACTAAAATACTATTATAATTCGAATAACCCTATCTTATATACTTATAGTAGTGGGAAGAGCCCCCTACTATATTATAAGTTAACTTCCGCTTAAAATAAAAAGTATAAGGTATATCTATAGCACTACCTTTAGCTAGGATAAGAGAAGCTAGATAATTATATTTAAAGGATTTATAAGATTTTAGTTTTTTAATACGACCTAATATAGTATTAGTATAATATCTTAGAATAATTATAAGAATAAGTTACTATACTTATAAATATAGGCATAGATAAGGTATTTATATATTAGTTATAGGTATTATAAGGCTAGGTCTTAGGGATAAGACTATTAAGAGAGGGGATATTATATTATAACCTAGGCTAATAGGCTATGGGATAGGCTAGCTATATAAGCGCTAATATAGGCTATATAGAATAATAGTTAGAATAATAAGCTAATAAATAATAGATTAATATAATCTATAGGATAGATTATGCGATCTATAAGATAGATTATTAATAATCTATAGATTATAGCGATCTAAGGGATTATAGCGATCCCTAGGAGCGGTAGCGATCTATTACTAGTATATAGGACCCCTTAATTTCCTTACTATAGTATAGATACCTCGCTAGCTTTTAATATAATACTTTATATTATTCTAATATAAATATACTTATATTACTTTAATACTCTTAGTTATAATCTACTATCTAGGATATCCGATCTATTACTATCGTAATAAGACTAGCCTAGTGCTACGCCCTAACCTTTCTACTAACATAAACCTCCGGTTTATCCCTTAGGAACCTAAACCGTTATACGCTAGCAGCGTGGCGATTATCGCGGAAGCTAGGGCTAAGTCAAACGTGGGAAATAGGAATAGCAGCAGGCTCGGGTACGGGTATAAGTTACTTAGTTTAACTATATAAAGAGTTATTTATCGAGAAAGCTTATTATAATAGAGAGCTACCTATACGAAAGAATATTACTATGGACTTATTTCTTAAACCCTTCCGATTTTTCCGCTGCTCGAACGTTAACGCTACTTAAGCCATAGGATATATAGATAGGAGTTAAGATAAAGAGATAAAGAGTAGCAAAACCGAAGAAGATTCCAGAGTCTTCTAGTACAGAGCCTCGCTATAACTTGCCGAAGTCTGGAAGCTGTTTAGCCGCCGCTAAGATAATAATTATTAGACGAAGAAAGATTATTGAAAATGTCCATCCTAAAATGCTAGAAAAAGAAACGATCTAGTGAGAAATAGACCTCATAAAGTTATCGGGCGTCTAATATATAAAGAGGTAAGCAATAGAAGACAGTGAAAGGCAACTAAAACAGAGCCAAAGCATATCATAGAGTATATCAAAATCCAGGCAGCTTTGATTACCGCCAAAATTAAGGCAGCCTTGCATTATGCTAACGGAAACTTCGGCATGAATACTTTTGCTAAGGAGACTCTCTCCAGCTGCGATATCACTCTTTACGGAGTCAGGCACTATAGTGGCCACGCGGGTGGCTTGTGTAATAACACTAGCACTAAGCTCGGTCGCTTGGGCTTCAATGGTTTAAAGCGGGTCCGGGATTCCCCGCCCCAATAGTGCTTTATCAAACTAAAGACATCGTTAACGAATATTTAATCTTATTAGCTACGTAGGCATATCTTTTACCGAATACTTAAAGACACCTTGCTTCTCGTTTTGAGTGTTTGTATTTATGCTCAATGCAACTCCAAGAATAACCCTAAGGCGTTGACATCGAGACTGAGGACAAGCACGGCCGAACGGTTCTCTCTTGGGCTGCCGAGATGGGCCAGAGCGCAGTTGTCGAGCTACTGTTAGCCAGCGGCGCCAACACTGAGGCCAAGGATATGGAGCATCAGACGCCGCTCATCATCGCTGCCGGGAAGGGCCATGATACCGTTGTCGAGCTACTGTTAGCCAGCGGCGCCAACATCGAGGCCAAAGACAGCAGCCATCGGACGCCGCTTCTCGAGGCTACGGAATATGGCCATGATAGTACAGTTGAAGTCCTGTTAGGAAGTGGCGCCAATATTAACGCGGGGGATTACTTTGGCGACTCTGCCCTTTTCTTAGCACTCGGGTACGGCTATTGCGATATGGTTGAGCTTCTCTTACATGAAGGTGCCGATCTTGGTGCGCACGACGAACACGGTTATTACGAGGTCCTCGATTGGGTTGTCAGGTGTCCTGATAGTGACACTACTGTCAAGCTTCTTAAGGAGGCCATTAACAGGCGCGGAGTCTTAGCTCTAGGATTCGTCTTGCCTCCTAACCTTCCAGAGACTGTTGGGAGTATCCCGAAAATCGGCGACCTACGGAACGATCTCGGCTACCCGGACGAGAGTGCGTTCGTTTAGACGATCGTTCTATCTATCGACTGGGGTTCGGACTGATAGTCTTTCTGTCTGGGATGAGCCGACCCGTGCATATCTTGCCGCAATGACACATGCCTTCCTTGAATCTCATGGCTCCATGTTCTGGCCAGATGACGACTTGCATAGCGGACTTCGATACCCCGCTGACCGTGAACGGTAAGGATGTTGATACTTTTATTACAAGCCTCCCTAATTATTTGCAGTATAGAAAGAGGTGTACTCTAGATCTTTTTCATGCAGAGTCATCATCAACGGAACAATAACAAACGCAATGAAAGGATAATAGACCGCGCGATTCAGCATTATGACGAGAAGCGGGGCTCGTCAAGCAGCGATAGGTTGCCAGTTTGTCTCTCATTGTGAGGAAACAGGAGAGGGTCGCCAGCTACAACGTGCAACGCACCGCTCATAACTCTTTATAGGCAATCTCGAGCCCCAGCAGCAGACGCTCACAACCCAAACCCGCCGGATCCAGCGGGGAAGAAATGTTGCGCCACGCTCTGCTCGTGTCCAGAAGAAACGCGCTTCGACTAGCGGAAGTCAAGCATATGACTTCTTGCGTTTAGGAGGGGTATGAAAAGCATCAGATGGATCCATTAAGTACAAGGTCATCTAGAGACCTTCCTACGTGACCCTCAAGGACCTTTGTGGGAAGCCGGCGCTTAAAGAGGCTAAAAAGTTAGTGATGGATTGCTTTGATTGCGCTATGTGGGAGGAGGAGATTCGTATATCCGGTTGCCTCGACATGGATAGCGAGACTAGGGATAGCGAGACTGAGGATGGCGAGTATGAGGATGGCGAGTATGAGGATAGCCAGTAAGATCGACATAATCCATGTTCTTTAATTTACTCTTTCCTCTTATAATAATGATATTTCACAATGCTATGCATAAGCCGAACCTGGCGGGCATCTACTGCGATATATAAGACCTTTACCCAGTATCGGCGACCCTTCCTCCCAAGTAGGGCCTGTCTCTGGCTTGTTCTAAGGGACGTTGGGTGTCGTCGGCGTAGATGGGGCCTTTGGTGTTTCGTGCTGCTTACATCATTAGGCAAGTTCAATGTCTACAGGAGAGCACCTTGCTGTATAACTAAGCTAATTGTTTGCGCTATGCTCATTGATGGGCTTAACGTTCTCTTTATCTTCATCCTCCGTTTGTTCGTTCTCTTCCCGTTCCTCCACTGTATCGGAGGGGGGTGCGCATTTGGCAGGGGCGGATACCTATAATACGGACCTAGCTGCCTGCATCGGCATTAACTTCGGAGGCGCATCTTAGGGCAAGAACTTGTTGAGATACTGATTGGACATAAAGGTTCGAGTTGTTGGTTGCCTTTCGCGACCAGCCTCTCCGAGCATCCAGCCCCTGAATCATGACGCGCGCACCGGCTGCATTGCTAGTTTGCAACACCACCGTGAGGAGCTCGAATTAATAGGCGTTAGATAGACTTCTATCTAGCATGCGTCGCATAGTACGGACCATTCTCTATAGTGAGTAGGACGACATAATAACTGATCCTCTGAGCTCCGCGCGCCGCCACCTTGTCTAACATGGGAAATAGGGGGTGAGTAGCTATTGCGTTTCGATAACTAATACTCGTTAGAGTATTATATGTTATTGTAACATCCTATTGTGTTATTGCGATATTTCACGCAAATACCGCGTTTTTTAAGCATATCTGCCACCTCTATAAGAGTTACGTAGACGATAAGGTAGGCGAACCCCTCGGACGTTACTATAGCTCCCGTAGTGCTTGTATAGGAAGAGAAGACGGGGATTTGCCCTAACTACTTTCTAGCTAACTAGATATAGCCCGGAGGCTTAGGCCGAGGAGGAAGCGTGCCCGGTAGCACTGGCGCCCTGGGGTAACGCGCTAGTAGAGAGGTACGAGGTGAACCGTATTTGAGACACGGCGAGCCTCGCGTCTTAGTGATTTCGCGAGGTACGTAATTCTCGTCGTAATACTCCTATAATAGGGTGACTATCTTGCTAGGCGGTCTAAACGCGATAAGTTAGTATACTCTTATTCTTATAAATATACGAGTAGTAGATAGTTAGCCTTACTTTAACGTAGTTAGAAGGGGCTATTATACCGTGCTAAGGGAAGTATACGCTTGGCCTATAGCACTAATTATAATGCCGCGCTGTAATCTAGGGTTACGAGTATAAATTATTTAGTTATAGTAGGGGGTGAGTAGCTAACCGGTTCCCGCTATTAACGCATAGTTCCGTTAAGGCCCCCTTATTTTACTCCCTAAGCGTAGTTTCGGTAAGGACCCTACTTATTCCGCGGACTATTTACGAACTACTCCTCCTAACGCCCCTAGCTTATTCTTAGGGGTCTATAGCCGACGATAGTATAGTATAGGAGCATAGTATAAGATAACGTAGATTCGTCTAGCTAGTATAGATTTATAATTAGATAGTTAGCGACCTTAGCTATAATAGGTAATTAATAACTCGAACCGTTTCGTCTAATAAATATCCCTATAAGTTCTTGCCCTAAGATATCTAACGTATGTCTTACTATAGTTACCTCGTTTTGCCTCCGAAGTTAATGCCGATATAGATAACCCGGCCCTTATACGAGGGAGGTACTAAGATATATTAGAAAGTATCGCCGTAGCCGTCTATAGTAAGTAATTATAGTAATAGTAGAGCTAAAATAAGTGCCTAGTTAGAGATAAAAGTTCCGATTCCCTCCGTTTTAGAGTAGCCCTAATCTTTCTTATAAATTATATCTTAGCGTTAATCCTAGCTACGAGAAATTATACTATATACTATAGAATCGTCCTAGTATCCGCGGTTATTATATCCCCTGCTTTGCCCTAGAAATATTAGTGCCTATTCCGAAGATTCGTTAGCGGATTAAACGTCCGCCGCGTAATATCTAGTTAAAGCGACGTATACTTAGCTAAGACTAGAAGCTTCTTTAGAGTATATTTAAGGTTTATATTATACTAGTAGCATTTAGGCTCCTTAATAGATTACTTCGCTAATTTACTAACTAAATAACTAAAATAGTAAAGCCCGGGTAATAAACCCCGGTAATAAGATATTAATAGATCCGAGGCTTATAGAGGTTAGTTACTTTAGGTAATACTCGTAACCTAGTAGTATGCCTATTTAGGTATACTTATACTTAACGGGCTATAGATAGTAACCCTCGACGTCTAGTTATATAATAAATGCTCTATTACTAGACTTAGTAATATATTAGGAGCCGGTATATTTATCTTACGGCTAAACCTTTCGTACCTCGAAGCTAACGTAGCCCTGCCCTAGTATTGCTTTATTTTAAATACTCGGTAGCCTAAGCGTTAGCGAAGATAGCATAAAGAGATTAATCGACTATATAAGTATAGTTAGAAGGATTGCAAGAAAGCTTACGGTATATTAAACTATTTAAATACCTATATTAGACTATAGTTATATAGTATTAAGCGGACCCCCGAACGTACGTAGTTAATCTTTCTTTAATCTTATTCCTATTACTATAGTTATAGGAGTATCGTAGACCTTAGTACCTATTACTTCTATATTTATTTTTAGTAGCGATATAGTAGTCTTTAGCTAATACTATATAGTTTAGAATTTAAGGAACTTCGAGAATAAAGGAAGATTATATAATTCGTTAGTTATCTAACGTCTTACCGAGGCGGGTATTAAAGTAGCTAGATCTCCCGTATTCTAATAGTCTTAAAATATAGATCTATTTAGTCTAACTACGACCGGGTATTTAATCTTCGCTAAAAGCCTATTCGCGAATATAAAGTCTTTAGTTATTATAGTAGCAATTCTAGCTACTCTAGGAAGTATAAACAATCGTTATACGTACGAATATAACCTCTAGATTACCCGTTAATATATAGAGTAGCTAACGTAGCTTAAGCTATAGTCTCGATATATTAGTGCTAGCGGTAGCTATAATACTACTCCGTGGGATTATTATCCTAGACTTATTTATTCTAGAAGTCTTAGTCCTCGAATCTATAGAGAACGAAGATATAAAGAAGAAGGAGTAGTTTATCTAGGGGGTAATTGTTATTATAGGTTATATTATTATACGAGCGGCCGTTATTACTCGTAATAGACGATAATAAGGATTCGGGGTAGCTTTAATTATTATATAGAGTTCTCTACTAGAGTTTAAGCTCGACTAATTAGAGCGGTTATCTTTACTAGCTTCTAAATAAATAAGATCTTTATTAGGCTAGCGATTAATTCCATTCTATTAATTCGGTTACAGCCGTGGTATTCCTACCGTAGAAGGCTTGCTGCCGCTTATTTAAGTCCGAGTATGCCTGAACATGCATACTGGATTTCGAGTAAGCAGGGTATTTCCCGAAGTAACCGACTTCTGTGAGCCTCGGATCCATTAGTATATTATCTCCGGGGTTAGTTAACCGGGCTTCGCGGTTTTAATTATTCGGTTAGTATATTAGCGAAATACTCTAAAGAGCTCGAACTTGAATATGCTTCGGAGAAGCTTCTGATCTCGCTAGTTAAGTATACGTTACGTGATCTAGCGTAGTCGCGGAGGTCGAGTTAGGGGAAAGCGGAGGATACTATAACCGTAGATACCTAGACGATTCTATAGTCTAATATCTCGTGGCTAAGATTAGTAACGAGATATAATGAGTTAAGAAGGCTAGGACTGCTCTAAAACGGAGGGAATCGGAACTTTTATCTCTAACCAGGCATAAGGAAACACGCGGGAGATTCTTAGTTATAGTTTAAAGCTAAAATGTTTTATTGCAAGGTTATATTACTACTACCTTAGCTCTGCTAGGCATAGTGCAGCGACTCACCTTAGACTAATAATACTATGTATATATAGCTAGCTATGACGTAGCCTTTACTAGCTCTCTACGTCCCGTGCGCGTCGGTAGTAAGCAATATATAGTACTTTACGCTAAATGCTAATAGTGGCAAGGGCAGCTAGGCTAGAGCCTTTAATAAAAAGTAAGCACTTATTTGATATTAGACAAGGCAGTGGCATATAAGAAATTAGGTTAATCTTTTGCCTGCTTATCCTATATTATACCTCGCATTAAAGTAATTAACGCGAAGCAGAACCTATAGGCCTGGCTATTATTTTTCTATCGCTAGACCTGCCCTTTAGAACCCTTAGATAACCTTTAGCGCTAATATTCCATCTTCTATATCGCAGCTATGTATCGAAAACTATATAATTGGTTGGATCTGCGCCCTGTAGGAGGAGTACGAGGCGGTATGTCGCATGCTCGATAACGAATTCGATAGTCTAGAGACGAGCGAGGTAAATAATAATAACACCTACGTGTTTAGTCGTATCCGTGGATATAATATGGTTACTAGATACCTCCTAGATGGCCGATATAGTGCTAGCTCGGCTACGTCCGTCGCCCGAGATATAGTTCGGTCGTTTCCTAGCTTGAAGTTCGCCTTGATGGTGGGTGTTAGTAGAGGCACCCTAACGCTAGAGAGAGACCTCCGCCTCGGCGACGTAGAGATAACCTAGAGCTAGGGTTTGTCTCGCTGCATGCAAGTATGGCTAGCCGGAGAGAGTTAGAGATAGAATAGCCGAGACAATAACGGTGGTCCCGTCTTGGCCTAGCGTAACACGTACTACCCTATCCCGAAGCTAACGGATGCCAGATCCCTATAATGGCAAGCTAGTCGTGGCAGAGCGTAGTAGAAGAAGATGGTTGCAATGTGAAACACTTACCTTTAGTATCTAACTAGTGCAAAGTGGTGAGACTAGACCAATAACGATCCTAGAAGGCTATATCTTATAGTTTTCTTCCGCCTAGCAAGGTCGAGAGACATCGATGTATAGAGTTCTCTACTAGAGTTTAAGCTCGGCTGACCGTTAGCGGGTTCCTGTCCTTAATGGCTATAACTCTAACTTTTCTAGAATCGAAGGAGTCCGCAGAAGTAAAGTTGGTATCGATAATCTGCCGCCTGTATATGTAAATTCGGTGACTTAAGATATATAAGATACTATAGTTATATAGGCGATTCTCTTGAGTCCTGATTTCGATAGCATAACGCAGTCTGCCTTACCGGCAATATGCAGACGCAAGGCCTGGCTATTTAGGTGGCTAACCCACTAGGTCTAGCATTCCGAGTTTTGGTAGTTTGTAACGATTTTAAATGCCGAAGCCAAGCCGATTAGCCCGGCCGAAGGCAGGTTCTTTCCTTATTTTATAGATGATAGAGTATTGTTCTTGAGGAATATTAATATATATCGAGGAGGCATAACGACCGTGCCTGAATAGCGGGCGATGAATCCTAAAGTGTATGTTTGCTCTAAGCGACCTAGTTCGCTAGTAGATCCGAATGGCTATGAAAGTCCGCCGCGTGCGACTACTCGTAATTTATGATAACGGCGATCTAGGGTCTTTATAGTTGCATTACAACGCTACTAATAAAACCGTAAATGAAGAAGCTATTAGGATACGCGAGGACGGTCTTAGCTATGTACTCCGATTAGCTCGGCTTGGTTCCGTATAACTAGGCTAGGGAATCTATCTATATCTATCTACTGCTACCTTAAGTAGATAGATGTAGCTGCTTAGCGGTGATAAAAGGTGGGAGGTTGGTAATAAAGATGTCGGATAGGTTAGACGGGGGATCACGACAAAAGTTATCTAACGACCGGTTCCCGACGCGTGGCGATAGGGGGCCGAGAGTGATCGAGATCTGATCGAGAAAGGATGGTCTCTCGTGAGAATAGGTTTAGTAAAGGGTGGGACGAGTAACGTGAAGCTAGTGTGGTAGCGGCGAGAAGGTGAGGTCGAGTCGAGACGGGATAGGCCGAGACGGGATAGGCCGAGGCGGGTGGCTAGGGGCTGGCAGGGAGAGCTATGATGCCGATGGAGGGATGGACGCTAGCCGGGTGCTGGAAAGGACCAGAGATAGGATGATATTGGGTGCCTTGGCGGTGGCTGCCGTCCGGGTCCGTTGAGACGATCTTGGTTGCTTCTAATAGGCCCTGCGGCAAAACGAGAAGGGCATACCTAGCTCTGTTGAGAAACGAAGTTCGACTGTTTTAGAAACATGTGTGCCCCTGGACCGTTCTTTTCGGCGCCTCTCCCCCCTATGTAACCATGCCTTCCGCACGGTATCGCTGCCGCCGCGTTAATGATACTCGTGCGGACGGAAGCTACCTCTGGTGCCACTCCGTAACGGCCTACTGCTTCGTTCCATTTTCATTCCCTGTAGCTGATATACGCTGTTCTGACTTCAACCGAAATTCGCGTGCTCTAGCTATGGGAATGTCTCAAACCAGGACCGCGCTCGATCTGTATCCTCGAACGGAGATTGAGGGGGAAACCGTGTGGCCTACTTCGAGGACCCGAAGCTGTTATTCCAAGTGCATGATACGAAGAACGTTATTATAGGTCAAAGCCTGACCGGAGCTCTTGACATATTCTGCGACGAGGTGCTCGGCGGATTGCAACTGCGTGTTCTCCGGGGGTGGGGCCGACCCTTCGGCAGCGCCGGGCGGGGCGGCACTCTGCAGGACCCTACAGCCGGCCTACCAGTCCGACCAGCACTACCCATTCTGGATTCTCCAGACGCCAAATCACACTTGGTCGTGTCAGGCCGCGCCAGGGGCCTGTTGATGCGTCCATGTAATCAAGCTGAAACTAGCTCCCGGCGGGTTTTAGAGAACCACAACAATCGTTCGATCGAACGCTTAGCGCCAGCGCTCATCATAAATCAATCAAATCAACTTTGGCCCCAAAGTTGATTTGATTGACAGGTTTCCGGTCCAAATTGATTGATTTGATTTGATTGACTCCTCCCAATCAACTGTATGGGCGACCTGTACACCTGGTATACGAGGGTCTTTCGCCGTCCCCTACGACTTAATTCCCTCCCCAACTCCCCAGCTTCACCCCACCATGTCGGACCCAATTCTTCAGACAATGAACTCGCTCCAGCGTATCAGCCCCCATGGCGAGCCTTTGTGATGTTAGCGTCAACTTGGCCAGGCTGAACTGCCTCTCGCAGTCAGTTGCCATCGCCGGAATGGCAAAGACGTCCAAGGCAAAGCTGCTTAATGCCGGGAAAGTATGCTTATGGTCTCTCCACCACTGGATCGGCTCTTGTGTGTCTTGTGGCTCAAGGCGGAGGTACTTGTCCAACTCGCTGACACTGCCGCTCGTTGCAAATGCCTTTTTCGTTCTGCTGTTAATCCACTGCGTATAGTGATCGTCCTTCTTGCCCGTTCCCATTGAGGCAGGCTTCGACTGTTCCTTGTCATTCTGCTGGTTCGTCTGATACCACCGCGCAAAGTAGTCCTTCATGCCCGCCTTTGCATCACGAACCCAGGCTAATTGTTCCTCAGTCACCCAAGTAGCCTCCAACCAGCTGATGCCAAATCTCGGATGAAGAATAACTGCTGCCGCAAACAAGGGAGACTCTCCGAGCTTATTGTAATACTCGTCCAGCTTCTTCCAGCCGTTGTTGATAGATGCCCGGATATACGCTCGATGATCTGCGGGTAACGAGCTCTTCTGGGAGATCTCATGCGACGGTGACTTATCAAGCGAGTCATGTTCGGTCCGGGAATGCTCTGGCAAGGCAGCTACCGTAAATCTTGACGTTTGACTTCGCTGTTGAACCATATATATCTCGTCATCAAAGCGAGCAGGGCGGCGACGGGCACGGGTCGGCCGGCTTTCGAATTCCCTCAGACCAATCGGCTCAAGATCGTCTAGATTCGTCTCCCTTATTGTCTTGGTTGTTACCTCGTTGTAAAAGCCTTTCCAGTCCTCGAAATGTTCGAGCAGGTATTCCATTCCAACCAGGACTTCCCACAGCCGCCCATGGCTGTCGCCTTTACCCCAACCTTGCGTCCGCATCGTCTGAAAGTATAGAGGCTTAAGGATCTCGTTGACCTCGCCAAGAACGCGCCAATCCTCGTTGGATAAGATATCATCAGCAGGGATTCGTTTTGCCTCGTCTTGCTCGCCCTCGAGCGCAAAGATGAAAGCCCTAATGTCAGTCTGCTTCCGCAGAGCCCTCTCAATCATCATATAAGTAGAGTTCCACCGCGTCTCATTATCCAGCACGACCTCAAGCTCGGCGGTTGATTCCTCGGAAAGACGGTACCCCTCGTACTCCTGCTCGTGAGCGATGCGCTTGAAATATTCGCTGCGTTGAGGTGACGATCTGATGAATTTGACGATATTGTGGAGCTTTCCAATTGGGCCCTTTGAACGCCAATGACGAAGGTCTTGCTCCGCAAGACCTCTCATGCCGTTGATGTCTGACTCTAGCTCGAAAGAGTCGGCATCTTTGCCGAAAAGAAACGCGCGCGCAACAAGATTGAGAATATGGCCATAGCAGCGCATCCGATGGGCCTTTATATCAGCCGCTTTGATCGACGGGTCAAGCTGCCTGAAGAAATAGGACAAACAGGTGTCGTTCGCCTTCAGATTGTCAGACATGACCGTTCCAACCCGCCCACCAATCTCCCACTGTTGGACAATGCCGAACAAAGTATGCGCAAGGTTCTCGCCATTGTGAGTACCAAATTGACGGCGTAGGGCCAGCAACCTGGATTGTTGGTACCCGACTTTGTCGATGAAGTGCGCAAACACAGCCATTATCGAAAGGCGGTTTGGCGATGTCCAGAGATCGAAGCTGATGTGTATTTTCGTGAGCGCAGTACCCAGCTCCGCTCTGATAACATCGATTTTGGACTCGAAGATCCTCTGAAGCTCTCTGGTTATAGAACTGCTACTCCAGGGGATCTGGAGCGCTAATTCATGGTCGAATCGGTAGAAAAGCTCCTTCAGAAACTTGTGCTCAAAAATTGTAAATGGCACATCGCTGTCAATGACGAACCCAACACTGAGTTCTTGTATAGCTTTGACCTTTGCTTTTGGTATCATGCTCTGGTCAAGCCGCGGTCGTTTGGGAGGTGCACAGGAATGGGTATCGATCGCGCTATCGTCGTCGCTGGGGCTTGACTGGCTCGTCGGGGTGATCCGGTGAAATCTAGGCGAGTCAGTAGATGGATTTGTTGGTCCAGGGGCGGATACGTACTTGCGAAGATGATCTGCTGCTGAAGATGTGGCTTGTACTGAGAAGAATTCCGGCCGGCCCTTCGTATCGCAACGACTGCAGCACCAGACATTACCGATTGGCTGATCCTGGTTATTCAATTCGATGAAAAACATGCCATGTGACCTAATCCAGCTCTTTCTACCCTTTGCACCCTTCCGGGCTAGCGAAGCTTCTTGGACAAAGCGGCGGTTCTTCCAGACGATCTTGGGTAGATCCTCAATAGTAGGGTTAACGGGCAGATCTTGGACAGCAGCCTCCTCGAGTTGCTTGGCCACGGTCGTTGGTTGTGATAGTCGCGAGAACGCAGAAGGAAAGAGTGAAGTGGGGCATGGTGTTGAAACCTCTGGCGAAAGACTCGACGGAGTAGACGGTGTTTGTAAGTGCGACATCTCGTCGTTGATGTTATGTCGTGACGGCGAAGTTGACGCGTCGCGCAGGGTGGCGAAGGCGCGTAACCGCGTCATCCTAGCTAGCCCCGGGTTGGCCCGGCCGGCGATAGTAGGTACCTAATCTTACTGCTATATTATGTGGTTGAGTAAGTAGCATCCATCTGTGATTACGTTCTGTAGGGTAGGGACCAGGCAGGACAGGTCATTCATTGATGGCACTTCGGGTAACTACAGCATAGTATATATCAACTTAACCAAATCATGTCAACTTTCAAATCACTGGAATTGATTTGATTGAACGTAAGACTGGGCTGATTTGATTGATTTGATTGGGATGATTGATTGATTGAGTTGATCTGTGATGAGCGCTGCTTAGCGCCGTTCGATTCGTATGTCGAATGAGACGCCACATTCGATTCGATGCGAATCGAACGAGCCTGTGGTAGATTCGATTCCCGTTCGTAAGATATCCATCCCTATGTACTACTCATTTCCTAGCAGCCCACCGAATGGCGTGGTAGTAATGCGTTATATCGTATGATCGCTGCTATATACTTCGTACATAATACACCATGCACCGTGATAAATGCAGTAATTAATGGACCTGCGAATCGCATTCGGCATGTTATCTATAGCGTAATTGGGCCTTTGTAGAATTGCATTATGCCTACGAAGTACTTCGTACTCGTAGATACACACGAATCTCTCTTGGGACCTCCCAAGCTTGCCAAGCTAGTTAGTTAGGTGGTTCAGCATAATACACAGGCCTTTCCCCCACCTATGCTATGGCAGTTTTAAGAAACAATTTTAATGACGCGAGGCGATGATTAATAACCCACATAGATAAAACATCTAGGGTGGGCATTCTCCATCGACTTGCGGGATAGCGACGACGACGCGTCATGACTCGGACCACCGGGATCGCATTTTCCAGTCAATCCAGCAGTCAGTTCAGCAGTCAATCTAGCAGCTAGTAGTCCATACAGCAACCGATCTAGTAGTCAATTTAGAAGTAGCATACTATAATATATTTATCGTATTTATAGGCAGATATTGAAGTTATTGTAATAGCTTATCTATGCACGTGCAGCCCGTTCCTTCATATACTAGACATACCCTGTAGAGTGGATGATATTCACGCACAGATCAAGGGGTCCGTGATGCCCATGTCAATCCGTACCAACTGATTCAACGCATAGAGCCTGGTACTTCGTAGATAAGTTACATAATCTTGCTGCTATAAGATTGTGCCTTACGCGTAGATTATATAATTCTAATAAAGTTGGAATTAATGCTTATGCAGCATGAACCATCCCACATCCCCATGTGTCCATTATCCCACAAGCTCAGCAGTGTCTATTATAACGTTAGCAGAGTGCAGTAAACCAACTGAAATATATATATACATGTAGTAGTAGCTGTCATGGCCTTTGCCTCGGCAGTCGGTCTTTATCACTCTTGAAGAATATTCACTCGTTACTGTTTTAGTCAGTCGTCAGTCATGAGGACTCAATTTGCTTCGGCTATCATCCTGGGTAAGTTCATATACTAAGTGTATTTTGGAAGGCAGGATCTTGACGGAGCTGACAATTGGAACAGCCAGCTTGGGCCAGGGGGCACTCGCGCTCCAGGCCGACATTCGCGCAGACACCAACCGGGACGGCCGTGTCGACATCCAAGGCACAACTGATGTTGAGGACAAGCAGACCTGGACCAACTCGAGGGGCGCCATCTTCCTCACAAACATCTTCGAGCCCAGCGACAGGTGCCCGACGGCCACGGAGGGCTACCCCGGCGCCTCAATACTTGCTACACTAGAACAAGCGGGCGTCTGTTATGCAAACAACGCTACCGACGATGTGCAGAGGTCTCCCGAACACATGGCTAGGATCCTCACGGTGCCTATTCCCGATGCTAGCGACGCCGCCACGGGAGTTGTCTCCGTATCCAACGACGCCGCGCGCGACCGCGTGCGCATTTTCCGTGCCAGCGGCGACGACTGGGAGATGGTCAAGCCCGATACCGTCTTCCACGCCGAGGAGCTGAAGAGTGGGCTCTCGCTCGGCATTGACGCTCGCGACACGCGGAGGCCTGGGGCATGGGATGGCCGAGCCACCGTCACCTTCACCGTGACTGATGGCGAGCAAAAGTCTGAGGACAGCGTCATGCTACGCGTCGCGCCGCTTCTGACACACCACCACCTGCAGCGGGTCGAGGAGGTATATGCGACGGAGGTCCTGGACCCCAAAGCCAAGGCTGTGATCAGCGCTATTGAGTCCATCTGCGCCGAGGAAGGCATCAAGACTCCTCTGCCAAGGATCGCCACCAAGGACGGGTGGACGCAGGATATCTTCGAGACGCTCTATATGAGCATGCCTGGTCCCGAGGGAAAAGCCATCACTAAGAAATTCGCCTTTGACGTTGCTAAGATCCGCGATGGCTACGGCGCAGCCAGCGGGCCTGTCTGGGAGTTCTTTAGATCCCGGGGCGTGGCTATAGCCCACCACCACTGGCCGTCTCGAAAATTTGGGGATGCAACGAAGGGCACCCTGGAGTCCCTGGGAAACCTCGAGACGATCCCTCCGTACGAGCACAATGGGAAGAAGTTCCCCGTGGGCAGGATCATTGCCGGAGGTACAGCCGGTAATAGCGCTAAGACGCCCCGGCATGTTGACTTCTTTGCCGCCCAGGAATCGCAGGACCCCCTTATCCTCGATAGCGATTGGCTCCACGTCAAGCATGTCGACGAGTTTGTCCAGTTTCTGCCGGCCGACACGAAGCGAGGCTGGCGTCTCATGATGAACGACGCTCTTTCTGGCATCAACCTCCTCAAGGATATCC
Organism: Tolypocladium sp. Sup5 PDA-1; assembly: GCA_000750105.3. Lineage (NCBI taxonomy): Eukaryota > Fungi > Ascomycota > Sordariomycetes > Hypocreales > Ophiocordycipitaceae > Tolypocladium > Tolypocladium sp. Sup5 PDA-1. Next base: position 19,397 of record JPHH03000113.1, read on the forward strand.
AAGCCAAGAATGGCGGGCAAGAGCGTCTAGCCAATCATCCCGATGTCATGAGGAAGAGGACAGTTGATCAGTTCCTCGAGAACGAGGTCCACCATTGGGTCGCCGGTAATGTCTCGGAGCGGATCCAGGGGGTCATTGACGTCCTCAAGGACCAGACGGGCATTACCGATGAAGAAATTCTTCGCGTACCGGTCTTGTACAGTCCTCTCTCTTCCATGTATGGAGAGATTATTCCCAACAAGATGAACTGGAAGCGGGTATCTCTCGGTCGTCGCCAGGAGCAATACAACCGCCTGCCCACCCCATGGGAGGCTGCAAACCCAGATCTACCCTCTGAGGAGGCGGCAGGAGAGCAGGCTACAGCGCAGGACGGCCAAAGCGAGAAGCGGCAAGGGTCGTATATCGTTAAGAAACCTATCTTCCCCGTCGACTCCTACCTTGCCAATGCTATCAATGGACTACCCGTCACCAACTCGCTATATATTAGCCCTAAGCCGTTTGGTCCAGTCTTCAACGGCCAAGATGTTTTTGAAGAGGCTATTCGTGCGGTGTATACGCAGGCCGGGTTTAAGGTTAGGTTTGTTGACGACTGGGCGTTTCATAGGTCTTCCGGTGATATTCACTGCGCTACGAACACTCGGCGCGAAATAACTGATACGTGGTGGTGAAAAGACCCGAAGAAGTATGTATTTAGTATAGAGTATCACTGTTTAAGTCTACGCTTTAGAATTTAAACGAGACAACGCAGAACTGCGAGTTCCTACCCAAGCAAGACAGAGGTTACAACTTTATCTATGACCCGGACTATCGGGTCGTGGTCTGTCGGTCGTGCAGGACATGTCTACTCCTGAGGCGACAAGCTAGGTTAGCCACCTACGGGCCGAGCCGCGCCGCATGAAGGGCGACGAGCTAAGGGCGACGACCGAGCTCCTATCGAGCTATGACCTGCGCGCAGTGGACGAGCTACGACGGTGGAGGCTGCCGGGATCAAGGTGTTCGTATACATGGTCAAACCGAGGATACGGCGCCATTCTCCAGTCTGCCTGATCCCAAGTCCCTAAGAGCCCACGTGCCTGTAAGCGCAGTCAAACTGCTCAGCACGATAGATGATGGCAACCCGACCCCCAACTCTCACCGAAATTCTCCTCGACACGTCCCCGCCCCCATGGACCTTGAGCGCCTTCATGGCCTATCTCTCCCAGAACCACTGCATGGAGACGTTGGAATTCACTCTCGACTCCCAGAGGTACGCCACCTTCTACGACCAGCTCGCCGGCGAGGTTCCACCCTCACGCGAGAGCAACGAGCGAGTCTGCGGCTGGTGGGAAAAGCTCATGCAGGTGTATATCATCCCGTGCGCTCCGCGCGAGGTCAATATCCCCGCCCGCGTCCGAGACCGCCTCCTAAACCTCCCATATCGGCCTACTCCTCCTCATCCGTCCGAGCTGGAAGACGCTGGCCGCATCATCTACGAGCTCATGAACGATTCTCTGCTCGTCCCCTTTCTCCAGTCCATCGAGCCTCTCCAGCTTGCGATCCTTAGCGTGGAGCGCCCTCGATCACCCCGGCGACGTTCGCACAACAGCGGCGGCCGTGGAACTGGCCACCCCGTGCGATCCTCGACCTATCACACTGTCGACTCCGAGGGACTCACCGACGACAGTGACAGCAATTCACCGCCAGCGATAGAGCCCATGACCCCACCGACAACACCGCCGACGTCGGAATATACCTTCCACACCTCACCCAGCGGCTTCCAGCGTGCCGTGGCCGCACACAACAAAGGTTGGAAGAAGGTGGGAGCCAAACTCGGCTTCAGCCGCAAGGGATCTAGTCGGCGGTCCACGCCGACTTCATCCAGCACCGACTACGACGCATCCTTGGCAGAGTCGAGTCATAGCCACCACGCCTTAAGATGGTCACAGGCCGTGCCCGACCCTGCCTCACCTGACCTTGCCCGTGGCGAAGATGCTACAGCTGCCTCCGGCTGCTCATCTTCGGAGTGGGCAACGTCATATCAAGATCGACGACTATCCCTACCACTCGTGGCGAGGTGCTATATGCTATAGTCCGACATTCAGGCCCGGAACGTCCCCGTGGATGTGCGGCAGTGGGAGGTTGAGCATAACGACGAACTCGGTCAGCTGGCGGCTCTGGTGGGACGGATTGTAGATCTTTCTGGGGGCAGCTCCCGGATGCGGGGGATGTTTTGCCAGAGGGCCTGGGATGAGACTGGGGAGGACTTTACTGCCTATTCCGAGTCCTATGCGTATTGTAGCGGATATATATATTAAAATTACTTATAGTACATGTTGTCAAAGAGTGAGATACAAAAATACTAACATAGCGGATGCAGCTCGTATTTATGCGGAAGGAGTTTTACCATAGCGGAACGCAGCCTTCCTCTGCCCTGGCCGCTTGTGTCGCCGACTGCTTGCTGGCTTCGATAGATGAAGCGATTCTAGACACGACTTCAACGTCTGCCTCTTGCCAGAGTCACTGTCTATTCCTTAATAAGGCGGGGTGCTGTGGCAGCTATGGATGCGCGGCTGTTTGTGGATGCCAGGTGTCGTCTAGTTAGTGACCTCAGGCTATGACGATCCACAATGTTCGATTATTCTTACTACCCACGACTACTGTCTATTTGCTAATGTTAAGGGAATGCAACAATCTTAGTGAAGGCAAGCCCACAAGATAACGGTGGCAACTAATAGCCTAGCACTGCCAAATTACTCGTGCTAAAGGGCATGATTAGTCCTACTAGACACCATTCGAGAATTAACCTGACTCCCGGGCATCTGCAAGGGCTGGTTTAGTCTAGTTCTCGACGCAACTACCCACGCTTACGTTGTTAATTTGTTCCCCACGGACAGTGAGAGGGTTCATTTCTATTTGCTGCCTATTAGAGAGAGTGCGTCGACCACAACCCCTCCCGGCGGTCGTGCTTGATCGACCTGGATCTTGCCATTAGAGAGACGCGAGAGGGGGATACAGGCGCAAGAGGCAGGACTGGCACTAGAGCATTTATGGCTATAGGAGCTCTTCTAGACGATCAACACTCATTCATACACAATCTCGAGTCATTTTTCTAGGTGCTATTCTGGATATGCATTCATTATAACGGACCGAATGAGCGTGCTGGGGTGGTTGACCGGTTCGATTAAGTGGAGTAGAAGAGGGTGGGTGCCCGCCCGAGGCCTTGCTCTCTCTTCTCCCCATGATGTTAGCGTACAGCAACCTTAGCTTATTGGAAACGCGATTCTTGCCGTTCGCAGATTGCTTTGAAGCTACTCACACGTTTTATGGTATTCCTCGACGTCGGAGAGTCCTGTGACGAGCGGCTTGGCTGGCAGCGCGTCATCGCGGCCGTCACTCTCCTCATTTGCTCCCCTCGGAGCCCGGCTCAAGAGCATCGCCAAGCAGTATGAAGTAGCGTCGGCATTAGCGTCGACTAACCATTCGTTCGTCGAAGACCGCTATAAGATCACCTGGGGCCAATGACGCTTCGTGATCGCAAGCCTGCTAGACAGGCGGAAGAGTAGGGGTAGGCGCAGCTAGATTAGAAGCTATGGCTGGTTCCTGGCAGAATTGAGGGCAGACAGCACATCCAGCGGCGGCATATAGTGCTGCCAGCTCTGGGATAGTAAGGGTGTACCACAATTCCTCAATGCGCAGTCTACATATTCGGCACAAGCCCATCTTCGCAAGTTAGAACTCTCTCTCTTCCAGGGTATCACTAATAGCTTCAGAGCTCACAAGATCACCGAGACCTTCGAGCCAGTTTTATCAAATGAGTCCTCAGTCATCGGCCTTCAAAGAAGAGCATCAATAAAACGACCGGCTCCTACTTCCATAGTTTTCCCCGAGCGAAGATCTCGCGGATCCGAGAACTATCTATTAGCTACATTGCTAATTCCAGTCTCCCTTTCACTATCCTCGAGAGTACCTACTTGCAAGAGCTATTCTGGCGCTTGATCCTAATCTTTGTCGCCAGGCGCCTTGGGGTCGAACTACAGTCAGGAAAGATTTGGGGGATGTATTCTCTCTGAAGAAAGCGGCTATCAAGGAAGAGCTCGGCATGGCTATTACCCAGATACACGTCAGTTTCGATCTCTGGACTTCGTCAAACAGGCTGGCTTTTATTTCGATGTTTGATCACTTTATTGATCAGAAGCACCTCCAGCGAGTGGCGCGTCCGATAGAGAAGGAAGAACAAGCCCGACAGTTGAAAAGGCAGCTAGCCGGCTTCGGTTCCTTACTGTCTAGCACATCACCGGTTAAAGACGAGGATAACGTTACGGACCAAGAAGGTAGTGAGTTAAGCGACGAAGAGAGTCAAGCTAAGGTGAATTTGAGGCCGATAACGACGTGGATAGCGAAGTGGATGGCGAAGTGGATCACGAAGAGAGTGAGTTTAAGGACGAAGTGAAAAAAGTGAAGGGCGAGAACGAGAACGTAGAGGATGAAATTGAGTCGTAAATTACGACAGCGCCTACTTGTCAGGGTTTAACTCGCCTTATGTATATTTTGGCAAGATGAGGCCCATCATTTAGGACATGTGTGCGGTCACTTATCGATTTATCGAGTTGCAACTACCTGGGTTCTCGCTCTTTTAATGCAAAGAACGAGGCATTTAACCTAGCCTTGTCGAAGACGAACTAGGCATCGTAGCACTGGTCGCTGTACTTTAGTGGCCGTCCACCGTCTGCGGTAACTAATCACCCTCGAGCGCAACTTGTTATTGCAATATCCTGTTGTGACTAGTGTTATCAAGCATGGCTATCCGACCCGTGTGTCGCCACCAGTCCTCGCCTGTCAGTTGATCACCCACTTCGTCACCCACTTCGTCACTCACTTCGTCGCCCACTTCGTCACCCACTTCGTCACCCACTTCGTCACCCACTTCGTCATCCACTTCGTCATCTACTTTAACTTCGTCCTCAAATTCACTCTCTTCGTCGTCCACTTCATTCTCAGCTTGACTCTCTTCGTCGCTCAAGTCACTGTCTTGTTAGCCGTATCGCCGTCCTCACTGCGGTGTGCTGGACAACGGAACCGAGGCCGGCCAGCTGCCTTGCCCACTAGCAGCTCGGAGGTCGGATACCGCTGTTGTATTCCTGCAGGTCGATTGGATAAGAAGATAAGGAGACGTGACGACTGACGAAGCGCTAGCAGGGGTCATAGTGTTACACCTACACGTCTCCCTAGCGGGGCGGCTGCCGAAGTTAACATCATGTTAAGTATGATTCGCAGGCCGTCTTCGTACTCACAATCTGGGGCTACTAGGAGTGCCTCCTCCGTGTGGTTATCCGACTTACAGCTTCTCCTCATAAGTAAGCTACGTTCTCCGCTATTGGCTGTGCTCCGTCATGTCTCACGTGTCCCGTCCGCACGGGCTAGTCGTGTCGCACAGCCCGGACAAGAAGCTCGGAGAGGCTGGTCGCGATAGGCAACGAACAAACTCGAATCGTTATATCCAATCAGTATCTCAATAAGTTCTTGCCCCAAGACGCATAATGCATGTCTCACGAAGGCCACCTCGTCTCGCCCCGAAGTTAATGCCGATACAGGCAACTGCCACATCAACACAGACCAGGAGGCAATGTTGCCTCCTGGCCACAACCGCCTTGACCCTCGGCTCCTTGGTGTTCCCAAACGCGAGAGGGGGTGGGAGGGGGTGTAGCATTAGCCATAGCCGCCGTATATCCCCGCGTTTCTTCGGTTAGATGCTCGATGTAACTGGCATGCCTGGAGGACCCGTCGTATGGCCACAATCTCATAGCATAGCATCCTATGGGCAATGATGGGAATCAGTAAACGTGTGCTTGACATATTGATTTTGGCAATAAGACGAAGTAGTAGACGAAGTAGTAGACGAAGTGGTAGACGGCACTTGGTGAAGCGGTAGATGACCGCGCCTTTGTCATGTGGCAGGAGGCGACATCTGACCAGGTTAGGTCAATGCAGGTCACATCCTCTGGGGCCCTGCGGATTGTTCCGGCGTGGTGTACCTCCAATCACCCACGTTCACACGTTCTCACACTCGCTCCACTCAGACAACTCCCTCCGGTCGTGCCCTAGACTATTTCACTAGTATCTACGTGATATTCATCTGTGGCCTTCACTCCTTTTGTCGCTGCGCTCCTGAGAACACCCTAACCCTCCCTTCGGTCGTGTTATTGTGCAACCCTACCGATGGTTGACTATATTCATGAGTAGAGGCCTCCGGCGGTGATCATTGCTATCTAATTGCTTCAAGCTCAGCCTACCGACCGGTGTTCCATCGCGTCTCTTCTCTGTCTATTGGTAGCCGGGCGCTGTTTATCCCTTAGGAATCCTAAACTATCATAGCTCTTTAATTTAGGGAAGAGTATATATAGAAACCGATATACTATATACACCCGAACCTGTATATATGCTACTTAATAAAAGGCGTAACTACTACTTACGGCGACTGCTCTGTCTCCTAGAAATATTTAATACATCAAATGCCAGTATCTTGCCATACCAGAAAGAGACGGACCACACTATCGGAATAGGCGCCGAAATAATAACGGAAGAAGAGAAAGAGGAAGGGGTAAAAAGGGCAAGACTAACCCGCAATCCGCTACGAGGAATCATAACCGCATTAGAGGGGAACAACGACCGAATACGTCACGGCACACGACCGTTACTTCGAGGCCTGATTCTATTTTCAACTACTTAGACGATAAGGAAAGACACGATAACCGCGACCTTAGCAGACCACACTAACCACCCCCGAATACCAGCTTGCACTCTGCAACGGCTTGCAGTAGCGTTGCCGCCTTGCAAACGGGGAGTCTGGGGTGTCGATCCCGACCTACTTCGGCCCACAACTCTTGGCACACGGCTGACCTGTGTTGGCTTGTATCAAACACGCACCCAGCGGATCGCCGAGGACTCGTGCTGTTCCTTGCTTTTGCGGGCCGGCGGTTGCTTCGTCCCATACTGGTGAATTTGGCGCTAAGAGCCGACCTTCACGAGCCTGAGAACCCGGAGGACCGACCCCGTGGGACGATAGCGAGGTAGCCGACATCGTATCTTGCATCTTCTGAGGCCCATTAGGTAGTGTTGGGGTGCGTCTCCCCAGCTAACGATCGGCCCGTTCAACTGGTAAATTAACCCGTCCAGTCTCAATGCTTCGCCCCCTCACAGTCTCCAGTCCCCAGTCGTGTACATAGCATGGCGAAGCTAAACTAGTCTTGCCTTCCCCGGCTTTATTTTCCGTTCATTGCAGGCTATAGTGATCAGCTACATATAGTCCGCCAAGTCCTGTCCGTCGATGTGTGCCCCATTCCACAGGGCTATTGTTCTTCAAATCCTTTTCATCGGCCCTGCCAACCTACGACCTCGTTTAGGCTCCGACCCTGACGACCTTGCGCGATAGCTAACCTTGACCACGCCCGAGAAACAGGCAATGACTGACATGTACACACAACAAAGTGACACGGAGTTGCTGTGCTTCTTCACTCCACGACTTTTAGCCGTTCGGATCGATAGAGTGATTCCGATTGCTCCTTGCGGACAACGCTTCTACGAGGTCGCCGTCCAGCGTGACGAACAAAACGCTGTCAGGGCAAAGGGGATCGAACTACGGGATGACCTGGAGTTCGGCCCGCCAGAGAACCTGAGAGGTCAAGAATGGGAAAAAATAGCGTCACAAGGCTTACGGCACATACCAGATGAAGCGCAACGCAAGGCACGAATCGCAAAGGACAGCCCAAAACTTGCAGCCTACCTCCGACGCCGGTTCGAACAGCCTGTACCATGGGTCGAAGCTGGCCTTCTGGTCTATGATATCAGAGTACGTCAAGGCATTTACTATGCGGACCTCATTGTTGACCTGAAAACATCCGGGCCAAGTTCTGCGAATACCTCATCTGCTTATCCCGGCTGTCGTTCAAGCCCCATTGCCCCCAAAGAGGCCTAGCTTAGGGTTAACACTATCAAGCCTCAACGGATGCGATGTAAACGGCAATTGGTAATAGTCGGGTACTGCCTGTGATAATTGTAACCTACGTATACTGGCTTGAAGCAGGGGGGTGGACGGTGAGGCTGGATTCTAGTCTTAGCACCTCCCTCGCACAGGGCCGGGTTGCCCGTGGACCCTGGTTATTGGATGAAACGGTTCGAGTTGTTAGTTGCCTGTCATGGCCGAGTCGCCAACTATCTAATTGTGAATCTGTACTGGCTAGACGAATCTGCGTTATATTATGCCAGGCCTAATTCCACCGAGGGGATACTTGTGATAAGGGAAGTGGCGCATAGATTAGGTAGCCGGCTTGTCGAGCGCGTCTGGACTCCTCGGAGACAGCTCTTGTGACTTGGGGCATGTCAATGTAGTGATGCTGAGCCGAGGCACACCCTCCCCTTTCTATCGATCCGTCGACAAGCCTGGGAATGAGCCCTTACTACACGCTCGTCCTCACCCCCTCGGGGTCATGCATCACCCCTCTCTTTGACGGCCTGAACAGGTACCCTTATAGGGGCTGGCTGAGCCTTGACTAGTATACGTCTATCATGGCTCAAAGACGAAACGATGTCTAGCCGCCTGTCCGCACACGCACCCGGTGGGAGTCCGTGTGCGGAGAGGTGTGCGTGTAGCGAAAGGGGGCAAGGAGGTGGGGGGTATAGCTAAGACATAGCGCCTCCACGGCCGCTGGTGCTGGCTGAGATCGCACAAGTGCTTCCTAACCAACGGCTTCCCCGTGAAACCACTCCGGGGTGCTAGATATAACATAACCGTTTGCGTAGGCTTAAATCATAATAGCTCGGGTTCCGGGACAGTGCAGCCAATAGAATCACTCAGGTAGGTTCGTTAGGGGCATAGATGCAAACACATGATTAGCTGCGCTCTACGCACTATTAAAGACATGGCTGGGCTATATATCGTCGCTACTATATAAATAGGGGAAGGCAACCCGATCCCGGGTTGCGCAACTAGGTGTTACGACCCAGGCTGACGGGCCACGGGATGGGCCGGCTGTGCAGGCGCTAATGCGGGCTGCACGGAACAATGGTCGGAACGACGGACTAATAGTAGCATAGCGATATTAGATTATTAGGATCGGTAGGTGATCTAGGTAAGCTAGATTACTACGATCGGTTAATAATCTAAGTAATCTAGGTAATAGATTATTAAGGGCTCTTAATAATCTAGGAATAGCACCTAGTATATAGGACCCCCTAATTTCCTTACTATAGCATAGATACCTCGCTAGCTTTTAATATATTATTCTAATATAGATATACTTATATTACTTTAAACCCCTTAGTTATAATCTACTATCTGGGATATCTAATCTATTACTATTATAATAAGACTATTTAACGGCTATGCCCTAACCTACTTATTAATATAAACCTCTGGTTTATCCCTTAGGAACTTAAACTATTATATATTAAAAGCTCTTATTTAGGAGGTTACCGCGTTACCTTAAATAATACTATATTATAGTTAAATATACTTACTTAACGTAAAGGATTAACTAGTACTAGACCTACTATATCTAAAGAGGACTTAGTATAGGAACTTATTATACTATAACTTAAGGTCTAGGAGCTTAGTAATAAAGAAGGGATAGGTTAGACTAAAGATCTTAGAGAAGTAGTTAGACCTAAGTAGCTAGGACTATATAATAGCTCCTACGGTACCCTTAAGGACTTCCTTATATAACTTAAAGCCTATTATTAGTTTTATCTTAATAAACTCTTAGATCCCGCCGCTAAGGTACTCTATATAAGTAGCTGCCTTAATAGAATAGCTCTTATATAGTTTAGACCTATTATATAAGATTACCTTAATAATAAAGATAGCGAACGAGATGCTAAAATAAGGGCTATATTTATAAACTTTATAAGATTTAAAGTAATAATTAAATAGGTTTTTAATAAAACTAACGAAGGAAGAGAAGTAGAGTAAAAACTTCGAGGGCTCTAATAGAAAATATTAATATTAGAGTATATTATTAAGTTTAGGTAAGTTACTTTATAACTTAAATAAGATAATAAACCCCTTATAGTATAATTCTATAATAGCCTTAAAGATAAAATTAAAGATAAACTTTATAGAGAGGATTAACTTAAAGACCTCGTAGACTATATTACTATAGTAATATAAATCGATAATAGATAGTATATGCGATACTAAGAAAAGAAGTAAGGAAGAGGTTACTAGAACTCTCCTTATAATAATAACCCCCGCGTAAATTAGCGAAAGAAGTATATAGAGAATATTATATAGGCCTATACCTAGAACCCTAGACGAATAGATCTAGATATAGTATAAAAGGACTAGCTTAAGGAAGGTAAGAAGTACTATAACTATAGGAAGTTTAGATACTTCGCCCGCGAATATAAATAATTAAAAAAGCCTAGTTAGAAGCTAGTACTAGGAGGTAAGAAATACCTTAATATTATTAATAAGGAATTAGCTAGCTATAACTATATAAACTAAATAATATACTATAATAATAATTATAATATATACCTATTAGATAAATAAAATAATAGATAGTTCTTAAAAGAACTAATAATAAGGACTCTTACTATAATTAAACGATAAGGAGTATCTAAGTTATAAGGCATAATAAATAGATATAGACTTAAGTAATAATAGGAGGAACCTAAGGTATATAACTAATTAAGAGAATTAGTTAAACTAAATAATAGACTTAAATTCGCTTATCTAAGAGGATTTACTAAGAAATAGATTTAATAATATAGCGAAGAATACTAGGAGAAGATACGAGAATATAATTGAGAAAGATAGCGAAGCTACCTTACCTATAAAGTAAATAAATAAGAGAGAAAGTAATTATTTATATACGTAGGATAAAGAAATAGCTATAATACTTACCTAAATAAGTAAGTAACTAAATAATTTAGATAAAGGGAGTATTAATAATATAAGCTTTAAAAAAGACTAGTATATATTAAGTATAACTAAAGGCTAATTAGAAGTACTAACCTTATATTAGGAAAATATAACTATTAGAGTATCCCTTAAAGGTAAGGAATTACTAGAATATAATATAGAAATAGAAAGTATAGTTAATATTAGAACTTAGATTAACCTTAAATTACTTATTAAAGTTTAGAAGTCTATACTCTTACGATATAGACTTATATTAGATAATAGCGACTATACTATTACTATAATCGCTATAGATATATTAAATATAATTAAAGGAGAATTATACTTAGTAAGAGAATATAAGGATAATTTATAAATTATACTAGGATATAAGCTATATATATAGATCTTATAGGCCTTATATATTTACTTAAACTATTTAATCTATTTCTTAGTAAAAGTATAATATAATATATTTCTAACTTAATAAAAGGGATATATTATTAATAATCTATACTTAGCCTTAGAGCTATATAAATAGAGAGCGAAAATATACTATAATATACTATAAGTAATTATTATAGAACCTAATACTAATACCTTACTAGAGTATCGAAAGGATAGATCTATTAATTTAATATATATATCCCTAACTTACTATACCTATTAGTTTAGAAAAGTATAGGAATAGTATAGGTATATCGCGATTAGTTAAGGAATCCCTTAAATATAAAGTAATATTATCTATATATTAATATATAATAGAGTAAGCTATAGAGATTATTAGCTACTTAGATACCTAGAGTATATATAAGAAAAGGCACGCGAATAATATAAGGAAATTAATAATACTCTAATTTAATATTATTAATAAACGGAAGTACTAGATAAACTATATAAAGATAGAGAAATAAGTATTATAGAGCTTTATAAGGAAAAATAAGAAGCTAAATAAAGACTTAATATATATTATAAAAAATATATAAATAATAGTAATTATAAATAGAGATATATTATTAATTATAACTATAATAATTACTTACGATACCTAGGAGGAAAAGTAGATATTTAATACTAACTATAAGTTATAAAGAATAAGTAATTTAATTTCTAGGAAATAAAAGGAAAATAAGGATATATTAAATAATATAAGTTAACTAAATAATAATACGCGAAAGAATATAGTAGTAATTAGCGAGAATATATATAAATTAAATTATTTAATTATAAAAATAACCTATATAAGGTATATAATAAGAACTAGGATTTAAAAAATAAGGCACGCTATCTATAAAAGGGCTATAGACTAGCATATAATAAAGAGATCCAAGGACCCTATATATAATAGAGATAGGTTATAGCAATAAAATAATATTAGACGTCTATATCGCGGGATATCGCATAACGGTACTATTAGATAGTAATGCGATAGGCAACTATATTTTACCCCGAGTCATTAATTATTATCGACTCCTATAGAAATAGAAGACCGAACTATACGAACTCTATAATATCGAAGGAGAAGTATTTAACTATAATAATAGAATTATTAATATAGAGATTAATTACCTCGATATCTTAATTTAAGGATATAGAGAAAGAGTTACCTTCGATATAATAAATATATTTAGATATAATCTTATCTTAGGATACCTATAGCTATAGGAAAGTAACCCGATAATTAACTAGAGGACTAGCTAACTATATTAGGATAAGAATATAGCCCCCTAGGATTAGAAGATTTAGAAAGAAGAAGCGAAATTTTATAATAACTTAGCTACTAAAGAAGGAAAATAATAATACCCTCTACGTAAGATATTATAGGTAATAAAGACCTAAGTAATAACTAATATAGCTCTATAACCTAGTATATAATATAAATAAAATAAAAGAAAGAAGAATAGAATCTATAGAGTTATTACTACTCTAAGGAGAGACCTTAAATAAATTAATAAAAGTATCGAAGCTATAATAATAATGAACTTATTAAAGGATAGAATAAAGAATATTCTATAAAAGTATTATAAATATAAATAACTATTTATAAAAGAACTTAAAATAGGACTACTAGAATATAGTTAATAGGATTATAGGATCTACCTTAAAGAAGGAACGATACCCTTATTCTATAAAATCTATAACCTTAACGAAAAGTAATTAAAAACGCTATATATTTATATTAATAAAAATCTAAAGAAAGGATATATTAGGCTATTAATATCTAAAGTAAGATATCTAGTTATATTTATCCTAAAGAAAAATAGAAAGCTTTATTTAATTATTAACTTTCGATAGATTAATAAAATTATAGTTAAGGACTATATACCTCTATTACTTATCTTAGAACTTAGGGATTAATTATATAATATAAAGTAGTTTATAGCCCTTAACCTTAAGGGAGCTTATAACCTTATTAGGATAAAGGAAGGATATAAGTAGATAATTACTTTTAGAATAAAGTTTAGATTATTTAAATACTTAATAATGCCCTTTAGGCTTACTAATATGCTAGTAACCTTTTAATAAATAATTAATAATATCTTATATAAATATCTTAATATATTTATAGTAATATACCTTAATAATATCTTAATCTTCTTAAGAAATCTTAAAGAATATAAGGAATATATTTATAAGGTACTATAAGTACTCTAGAATATAAAGTTATTAATTAAACTAGAGAAAAGTAAGTTCTATATATAAGAAGTAGATTTCCTAGGATATACTATTATATTAGGAGAAATATATATATAAAAAGAAAAAATTATATTAGTTAAGGATTAGCTAAACTTAATAAATATTAAGGATATTTAAAGTTTCCTTAGATTCGCTAACTATTACCGATAATTTATTAAGGATTATAGGAAAACTATAACTCTATTATATAAACTTATTAAGAAAGATATAACCTTCGAATAGAATAAAGAAGCTTAAGTAGCTTTTTAATAAATTAAGAACTTAATTATATTAGAATTAGTTTTAGTAATTTTTAATCTAGAAAAATAAGTTAAACTTAAAATAAATACCTTTAATTTTATACTTAAAGTATAAATTAGATAACGCGACGAAAACGGGAAACTTAAACTAATAGCCTTTTACTCGAAGAAGCTATATAGCGTAAAACTTAACTACCTTATTTATAATAAAGAATTCCTCGCGATTATTAATATATTTAAGGAATTTCGATATTACCTCCTTAAGAGTAAATATAAGGTTAAGGTATATATAGATTATAAGAATATTACCTATTTCGCTATAACTTAATAACTTAATAGATAATAAATTCGATAGGCTAAATACCTTTTAGAATTCGATTATAAGATTAACTATTAAAAAGGATTTAAGAATAGATAAGTAAACGCTCTTAGTAAGAGAAGCGACTATAATATAAGGGTTTCCTATAAATTAAGATAACTCCTAGAACTTAATAAAAGTAATAATTATTAATAAAGATAGTTAAATATAATATTTAAAGTATAAGATAATAACCTAATATTCTAGAAAATTAAGGAATAAATAAAAGAAAATATTATATATATCTAAGAAGTATTAAAAGGATACTATATAAAGTATTATAATATACCTATATATAATAATAAAATATAGCTACTATTACTATTACGAGAAGAAACTATTAGGGAATTCTATAAATACCTAATATATAGATATTAGGGAATTAGGAAAATAATAGAATAAATATAATAAAAAATCGATTTTTCTAGGATAAAAGAAACTATTAAATAAGTAATTAATAGATATACCCTTTATATATAAAGCAAAGCCTTATAATATAGACCTTATAGAGAATTAAAACTACTATTAGTTCTAATTAAACTATAGGACTCGATTACTTTTAATTATATTATAAAGCTATTATTATTAAGGGAACCTATAATAAAGGTAAAATATAATAGTATCTTTATAATTATAGATTAACTTATTAAGTATAGGTACTTTATCCTATATAAGGAAGTAAGTAATATAGAAGATCTTATATATATATTCCTAAGGATAATTATATATAATTATAGACTACTAAACGAGATTATCTTTAATAAAGGAACTATATTTACTATAAACTTCTAGTAAGTATTAATAGCTTAGCTTAGTATAAAATATAAGCTTAGTATAGCCTATTACCCTTAAATAGATAAATAGACTAAGCGATTAAACTAAATACTTAAATAATACCTTTATTATTATATTAACTATAGATAGGATAACTAGGTTAAATAATTACTAATAGTATAATTAGCTTATAATAGCTTAATTATAGAAGCTATAAAGGTTTCGCTATTATATACTAACTTCGGGTATAACCCTAAAGTATATCGAGTTATATAATAAGGACTATAAGTAAAATAAGCTATACTCTAAGCGGATAAATTAAAGGAACTTTATAAAGAAATAAAGAAAGAACTTAAATATATTAGATAAAGAATATTAATATATATTAATAAAAAAAGATTAAAGGGACTAATCTTTTAGGAGGGAGATATAATTTACTTACTTTAATAAAATATTAAAATAAAGTAATTAAGTAATAAATTAGATTTTAAGAAACTTAAGCTATTTCTAGTAAAAAAAGTTATTTTAATAATAAGGATTACTATTTACATAGCCGAAAATCTCTATTTATATAGCTAGTAAGTTAGTAGTTTTTTTTACCTAATCCCTATATAGCCTATAACGCTACGCCTAATTATAGTAAAGGCCCCTAGTATATAAGAGATAGCGAGAAATATGCCCTAAGCTATAACCTAAAATTCATATACTATATTATATATGTAAGGCTATCCCTAATATAATACTATATTATTAATAATACTACTGCCTAAGATAGACTTAGCCTTCCTTCTAAATAACCTTAGCGAGCCTAGTAACTCCGAAGACCTTACTAGAGGTATACCTATCGTCCCTAGCTAGTCTAACGAGCCTAACGACCCTAGTAACCCTATTATCTCTAGCTAGTCTAACGAGCTAGCGATTATTCCTCTTATATCCTACGATAATATAAGACGCGATAGCGATTACGATAAGTATAACGATAATTATATTAGCTAGCTAATCCTAGTTTTACCGCTATTATAGTAATTCGATACTTTCTAAGATATAGATAACTTCCTCCGCGAATTCTATATTAATAACGGAGCCGCGTTTATTAAGTAATTATCTTCTAAGAAGCGTGAGATTAATAGCATAGCCTAGCTAACCTTCTTTATCTTTATCTACGATCGAGGCTAGCAGTGGCTAATATAGAGCGCTAGGTTACGTAAATCGTTAACCTAAAAGCTAGATTACCCTATAAGGATCATAGCCTCGGCTACTAAGTTATCTAACTAAAAGTAAATATATAAGGTAACTAGAGGTTATTATAATCACAGGAAGTCTCTTAACCTATCTATATATAATATCTATCGCCGCCGAACCTTAGCCTAGTAATAAAAAGAGCGAGACCTTGCCGAAGAGGTTACTATAAGGGCCCGCGAGATAGCCCGGATCGTGAGAAAAGCTAATCCTAAATACGATTACTTCTAGAAAAGAGATATCTATAACGACCGTTAGAAGATTAAGCGAGAGCTACTCGATAGCTTAACTACTACCTAAGCGTTTATAAGAGAGCTCTAGAAAGGCGATATTAAGTTCTATATTAAGCTCGATAATAATAACCGCGTTTATACTATCTTTTAGACCTACCCTTAGTGCTAGGTAATATAGAAGAAGTTCCCTAAAGTCCTAGGTCTTAATAATATATATAAGACTAATAGATTTAAGATATATCTCTTCTAGGCTATTAGTATAACTAATTAGAAGTCCCTTACTAACTTCGCGTTTAGCCTTATTAACGGAGAGAAATAAGATTACTTCGAGTAGCTATATAAGTAGCTTAAGTAACTTCGTTAAGAGGTTAGAGCCGCCTTACTAGATATAGTTATTATAGATAAGGAAAAGGCCCTTAAAAACGCCCTCGCGATTATTATACCTATAGCCTAGTAGTAACTCTATATATATTATATCCTTGCTAATATACGTGCTAAAATTAACGGCTGCTTTAAGGATTCTAAGGGTAACGAAGACGATAACCTTATTACCGAAGACGCCCGCGACTCTAATAACGAGCCCGACCTCGATACCGCCGCCCGAGACTATATTTAGTAAGAGGTAGAGGAAGGCATCACTAACCTAGCTAAGGAAGATAAAGATAATAACTATAAGGGTATATTTAAGTCCTTCTAGGCTATAGTCTATGCTACTAGGGAGTAAGATTTTAATAATACCTAGAAGTAGCTTAACGAGACCTTCTAACGCTAAACGTATATTATTAGATATATCTTAGACGAGTATATACTATAGCGTAACTAGTAGGCAAAGTGCTTTATCGATAGGTATCGTAACTTTAGCTAGAGGGTTAATAGCCCTACCGAGACCGCATACGTAGACGTAAAATCATATCTTATAACCGGCACCGGTAACCTTATATATCTTTACTAAGCCCTTATTACTATAATCGAGAATAAAGAGCGCTTATATAAGCAGGAAGCTATAAGGCAGTAGCAAAGATAGCATAATTAATATATCGGCTAGGCGTAGCTTAGCAAGCTTAATATGTAAATCACGTACTAAGCTATTAACCTCCTTGCTAAGCAATATCGATAGAGTAAAGCCGCGATACTAACGCGCAACGAGCTATAACCTCTTCGCCCCTATACGGGCAATTTCGAGCATTAATA
The DNA here is from genome assembly GCA_000750105.3 of Tolypocladium sp. Sup5 PDA-1. Lineage (NCBI taxonomy): Eukaryota > Fungi > Ascomycota > Sordariomycetes > Hypocreales > Ophiocordycipitaceae > Tolypocladium > Tolypocladium sp. Sup5 PDA-1. The sequence goes on from JPHH03000113.1 coordinate 37,004, forward strand.
TAGCCTACCTTATAGTTACACGATCCTTAATTACCTCGAGCACGGCACCCTATTAAGAAAGAGAGATATTGCCTTACGCTAGTAGCTAAAGAAGCCCTTAGTAAGTTCTACCGGATGCCCCTTCGTGCATATATTAAACTAACCTCTATTATTATAATAGAATATTAACGATCTACTACTTAATATCCGTGATCCTACCGTTATTACTAACTCACGTAGAAGACCTCGTCTCGATGCCGCCCGCCGCGCTAAGAATACTAAGCTTAAGGTGCCCCGGAGCCTCCGAGTTATCGATAACGATACTAGCGATAATAACGATAACGTTGCCGAAGTTAATATTATATAACGTACGAATACATAACGTAGCTAAGCCCGGCCCCGAGGGCCCCGGACTCGAGGACCTCGTTAGCCTAGTTAGACCTCTAGCCAAGGCACGAGACCCCTAAACCCGAGCGCCCGGCGTGACCTCTCCTAATTCGAGATCGACGATATAGCAGCGGCAGTATCACAAGCCTCGCGAGGCAATAAGAGATAACGGAGCTCAGGGGTATTACGAGGGCGAGGGCGAGGGCGTGCTAGGGCGGCTACCGTATCGTTATAGTAGACTATAGCGACCTTAGAAGTAGAAGAGGTTATCCCGGCTATATAGGAAGGCATATAGCAAAGCACACGGAGGGGCAAGGGCATATATAGCTATTAGGGCAGGGACGGTTAGTTACGAGGCACGGCATAGGTTAATTAACGATACGTTTTGCGTATTAAGGTGACTCTGCGATATGCTATGCGATTGTACTAAAATTTAGTAGCGTGGCTTAGCTACGGGGAGGGCGGGGTAGAAAAATAGAACGGCTATATAAATAGAGATTTTCGGCTATGTAAATAGTAATCCTCTTAATAATTAATTATAAACTTTTATTATTAAAAACGATAAAGGTATACCTTATCTTTTATATTTCGCTACTTAAGATAGTATTATAGGATATAGAAATATAAGACTATATTAAAGTTATAAATAATAATAAATATAAAGTTAAATAGATATTAGATTTAAGAAAGCATAATAAAATCTAATAATAGTTAATTAAGTAAAAAGGATATAAATATAAAGAAAATACCTAAGAACTTATTAAATACTTAATAAACTACCGGCTACTATTATAATAGTTCTACTAGTAATACCTAAACTTAGAGTAATATAGTCCTCTAATAACTTAATAGCGTTCTAGTTAATAATATTAAGGCTACCCGCTAACTAAACGTTAATCATAGCCTTAGACTCTTTACGATCTCGCTCCTCTAACTTATCTAATAATTTTATACCCTTATGAATTATTTTATAACCCTAGGTTACTATAGCTTTCTTCTACTTACGTAGATAGGCTAACCGCGTAAGCTTCTCCTAGAGATCCCGCTATAAAAGAAGGAGCGCCTCCTCGGTCGCCTCCTCCTTATATTTAATATAACGCTTCTTAGTAATTAGGCGACTTACTAGAACTAAGATTAGAAAGAAGAATATAAGAAAATATAACGAGAGATAAACTAGTAGAGACCGAAATTCCTATACTATCGCATAACTTTCCCTAATAGACATACTCTCTATATTATAAGATACCCTTAATTATTTTATAAATAAAGCCCTTATAGGCATAAAAAGAATAAGGCATTATTACCTCGCCTATTTTATTAATTAAAGTAAAAAGGTTCGAACGCTACTTAGATTTCTTCGATAAACGAGTTCTTAGCCTAGAAACGCGGCTTAATATAATATTAGTAGGATATTTTAGAATATTATAGAAATAAGCCGCCGCACCTATAAATACGGGCGCACGTAGGGTATTTATATATTAGTTAGGATATTATAAAGCTAGGTCTTAGGGATAAGACTATTAGGAGAGGGGATATCGTATTATAACCTAGGCTAATAGGCTATAGGATAGGCCAGCTATGCAAGCGCTAATATAGCCTGCATAGAATAATAGTTAGCACGACGGACTAATAGGCGCAAGAGCGACAGGATTATTAGGATTATATAGATAATCTAGGTAAGCCTATACGATCTGACTTATCGGTCGCGACGGGATTATAGAGATAATCTAAGCGATCCTCGGTGATCTAAGGGATCACGGCTAGTATATAGGACCCCCTAATTTCCCTACTATAGCATAGATACCTCGCTAGCTTTTAATATATTATTCTAATATAGATATACTTATATTACTTTAAACCCCTTAGTTACGATCTACTATCCAGGATATCCGATCTATTACTATCGTGACAAGACTAGCCTAGTGCTACGCCCTGACCTTTCTACTAACATAAACCTCCGGTTTATCCCTTGGGAACCTAAACCGTCACACCTGCTAACATAAACCTCCGGTTTATCCCTTGGGAACCCAAACCGTCACACATCGTAGCGATCTATTTCATAGAGCGCACGATCCACCGCCTATTAGCCCACCGTTCCGACCATTGGGGTTAGTAGTCTACTATTTTAACAAAGCTAACGTAAAGCCCTTACCGTTAGCGCGGTATACCATAATAATAAATAGACATTAAGAGGCGATTTAAGCGCTAACGGGCTTGTTGCAGAGGAGGTCCTGTCCGGCCTATGGAGAGATGGTTAATATATAGACAGTGTGAGAGCGCTCGAGATTACTTACGACGGGGACGACGCAGCAAGCAGGCTGCTAGCCCTTTGCGGCGCAGATCTTGTCGAAGTCCTTGCCGTTCTTGGGAGACTGGCCGGCTGTAAGAGATTGTGAATATGAGTTCGAGTATTCGGATGAGGCAACTTACGGCTATCACAGTTGAGTCCGACAATACCGAGGACAAGGGTGGTACAGAACTGTGGGTTGCTGTAGAGGCCGTTGGGGCAGGCCGGGGAGGAAGGAGCACTGCCGCCACCGCCGCCGCCGCCGTTGGGAAGGGCGAAGGCGCCAGCGAAGAGAGCAGCAGCGACGAAGAACTTCATTTTGATAGTTGTGAGTTGGAAGTCTGGGAGACTTGGGATAGTTGTTTGTAAAGTTGAGTTGAGAAGACTGGTTGTTGGAGCTTGGTGATGATGAGAAAGGATTCTTAGAAGGCGGAGGGGGTCGTGATATTTATTCCCAAATGACAGCTGCCTCTTTGCAAGTGGAATTCTCCAAAGCTCTTGCCAGAGCAAGAAGCATTCGGCTTCAAAGCAGGTTTGGGAAGCAATACTCCGTTGCAAGCTGAACTGAGACCGGGGCCGTCGACTGGGGCCCCCATGACGCGTTCCAACGCACCTCCATGAGTGTTCACGACACTTGCCACGCATCCAGTAGATTGCCACGTTTCTCTGGGCGCCGGGCGACCGGGACCCATTTAGACTCTGAAGCCACCGGGACCCGCCAGATCAGAACTCGCGCCCGTTAACATTGATCCATCCTATCATCAGCTGAAAGGTGAAGTCCTGTCAACGGGCACAATGGGAGCTTAGTGTTGCTATAGTAGCTTCTTGAAACTAAGTGGCGAAGGCTTTTATTGTACGCAATATGCTGCTACTCTGCGGAGGGGCCTTCTTGTCGCCGGATTTGGTGCGGGGATCGAAAGACACGGTTACGAGGCGGCCCCACAATGCTTCGTCTCGGGATACAATTTCTTTAGCGCCGGATTTAGATGGCTATCTTTGTTCGGGAGCTGCTCGTCAATCGGGTCTACCCGGGCATGCGGGAAAGGAAGATCTACGGCGTTGAGGGGAAGGCGTCGGGCCTGAAACTTGGCAGACGCCGTGGATGCACCTCGCTGAGTCAACGTTCAATGACAGTCCATTGTGCTACGGCGGATGGGCGAGTCGTGGCTCATTTCGACTCATCGTTTTGTCGGTGTCTCTCCTCCGTAAGGTCGTGGCGTGCAGCTTACATGATCCTTCTGACCGCGGATTTGGCTCAATGGGGCTGTCAAACCGACACAAAGGCTGGTGACTTGTGAGTCACATGGTACGGCCACAATCGAGATTGCACGCCTGCGAGGCCATTCATCAGGCATTCATCAGGCGCCTCAGTGGCTAGATTAAAATGCCGAACGGCCGTCTGTCGCACTTGCCCATGATAGACTTGAACACTACCATAACAACATCGCCAATGACAAGCCTTGAAAATCACGACACCACGCCCATACCAGGACTTACAGCCAGCATGACGGACACAGGCGTTCTCGTGGAGAAGCCGCCCCTGTCCATTGCGCAAGCCCCTTCCTTGTGCAGACTCTGCAACATAGAATTGCGTGGCCTGCAAACGTGGCGAGCGCATGTCAAAGGTGATGGGCAGTAAGTCGTTTCGTTCCTTGGCCAAAACCCATTTAGCTAATGCTTTTGATCGCAGTGTCTACAAGCTTCAATTGAAGGTAGCAGAACCCGGAAGCGTCAAATCGCCGCCACCACCCCCTCCCTCAGCAGACGCCGATCAAGCGAAAAGCACAGCATCGTCATGCGCTCGAGAGACAGATGAACCTGGTGTTGGTGCTGGCCAAGAGCAAGGTGTCGACAGCGACACGGAAGACGAACCATCAGCACCGGAATTTGTTCCTGGCAGATGCCTCTTCTGCCCGCAAGAGTCCGGCATATTGGACGACAACACGGCACACATGGCCGCGGCACACGGCTTCAGCGTGCCGTTTCAAGATTGCCTGGCTGTCGACCTTGAGACGGTTGTATGGTACCTAAACTTTGTCATCGGCGGCTATCGAGAATGCATATGCTGCGGCACGCGGCGGAGCACGGTCGAGGGTGTCCAGCAGCACATGGTGGCCAAGGGGCATTGCCGGTTCGACCTGTCCCCGGACACCGAGGAATTCTACGAAATGCCGAAATCTGGAAATGTCGTGACTGGGCAGACGCAACGCGACGATAGCATGCCGGTGCGCTTGCCATCAGGGAAGCTCATCTTACATCGGAAGAATCTCGAGCCCCAAGAACCTCGAGCCGCTCGCCGAGCACCACCAGACCGAGGTCTAGACTCGTTCGCCTTACGCTCAAAGACCTCCTCGACTCCTGGTATCGAGGTCGCCCGTCGGCGGGGAGGGAACGGAAGCGGCGAAATCGTGCGCAGCAGTGAGGCCATTCTTGCCGCGCAGCTATCCAAGCTGAGAATAGCGGGCGACAGAGCACAGCGCAAGGCGGAAGATCGAAAGCGAGGGAGGCTGGAACGAGCGAACAACTCAATTTTGTTCAAGCATTATAGGGTGGATAGCGGTGATGGTCGCTTTGATCCTACACTATAGGGCGGAGCTGGCTTTCATATGCAGGCTTAACTGCCAACTCTAGGTGCTGGCGGTGGTGTTGGTTCAGTGTCAGCAGTAGAAGTTTGGAACCTTTGGACACGATTCAATCGTTTTATTGAACCGGTGTAAACACCTTTCTTGACCCCTAAGTGATAAGGCATACTATTAGAGCCTAAAGACTGGGGGAAGAGGAGCTTATGCCTTTGGGAGGTTGCGAGACTGCTTGGTCCTTGCGAGACTGCTTATTCCTTAGGGAGACTATGAGCCCCTGATTTTTTTTTTAACGGTTGCTTGCGCTGTTTGTTTATTTCTTCTTTGCCTGGCCTTGCGGGGGCGCTGTTAGCCGAGCTTGGGGAGGAGTTTGTCGAGGCGGAGAGCCGGACCTAGGCTCCGGGCTCCGGGCTCCGGCCCCCGGGCACGGGGCTAGAAACGTGGCCTCTTCGGGCAGGGTTTTCTCCC
>JPHH03000114.1:0-35336 GCA_000750105.3 Tolypocladium sp. Sup5 PDA-1
GCATGTTCGCCGTCCCCAAGTAGCCCTATTTCTGGTACGCATGCCAATGCTGCCGCCCAGTCCGCAGCAACCCATCAACTCGACAAGATCTCGGTACCAAATACGGCAAACCGGGAGCCAAAGTGGTCGAAGTATGCTTTCGGATATAGTGGATGGCATGTGCATCTTCCGCAACGTCTCAACGGCTGATCAAAGCCTCAACAACGGATCTTGCTCAGGTTGAGGCCATCACGGATTCCGACGGCATGTTCTGTTGCCCTTGTTGCCCAAATAGAAAATGGGCTACGCTGGCACGGTTCATTCGGCATCTGCGGCTCAACTACTGGAGCCCGACTCCGGCCTACCTGCGTCTCTTCTCCAGTCTGTTGCCCTCTCCTACTCTCTTATTTCTGAACTGCTGTCATACCGAAGCGACGTGAAAGCTGATGAGTTATATGTAGCCAGATGTCGCGCTCGTATGCAGCTTTGCCAGATGGTTTCGTCAGCGTCCAATGGATTCAGGTGTCAAACGATATTCCGCCCCAGCCGAGGAGGAGTCCCGACCCTCTTGGGCACCGCTGTTGTGTATATACCTTAACTGGGACCTTCGTCCTCTTGACTTGAGCAGTGGTTAAGGCCAATTGACTCTCTACAACCCTCACATGCATGTCATCTTTCCATTTACATTTGACATCAGGGAGAGCCAGCGCAGTATCGAGAAGTGGTGACTACGCGTGGCTACCCAATAGCGACGTCTCGCCATGCAGGGCCCTTACCACGCGACGAAGCAAAGTAAAGGGATTCGGTATCTCTAATGTACTGTTCAGTAGTCAACAGCTTTGTAATATGTGTATCACAGCAATCCGTTGATATAATTCGCATCAACAATGAAACGGGCTTCGACCGTGGCATTGGTCGCACTGATCGCAACGACATGAACCGTAGCAGGATTATAGACTATAGTGAGTAGATAAAGCTGATTGATGTTTCTATTTCAGTACTAGAATGTTTACTACCCTGCAGTTCTCTTTGAGTATATAAATGAAATGAGGAGCTCGTGTTTTATGAGGTCTACAGTGTGGCCGTTGCGTCCCATCTCGGGGGGAAGAAAGTCAGGGCCCGCCATCCTGTTTCGCACACTAGATAGCTCCAACTTCTCTATAAGCAGCTGGAGCGGTCATTAGATTACGGGATACGAAAGTTGGACGAGGGAGGCTGGCGAGGAGTCCTGGTTCAGGTTCCAGATTGTGTATGGCTAGAATTCGTCAGCAACGGCAGCATTCATCGACGACCTCCGACACGAGGCTGCGGTCTACGAGCGTCTACGGCCAATCCAAGGCATCCGAGAATTCTGCTCGATGTAGAGTAATCGCTCACCCCCGTTGACTTTCCACTTGGCTCCCAGTGGACACCCTCGCAGAGTTCAATTCATAATTGAAGTGCGGTCACGGGCTCGAGTGGGCTTGAGTGGGCGATAGGACATGGAACCAAGTCAACTCCTTGCTACTAACGCTTTTTGTCCGTCCCGGTGCGTCCAGAAGACCACTTGCGAGCGCTGAGTCATTGCCACTGCTCGCTTGAGGTTGTACATTACCGTCGTGGATGGCGTTCGAAATGGTTGGAACTAAGGTTTATGGTTGTCTACAACACGATCATCGCGCGACTGCGGCTTGGGGAGCGCCGTATCGTTCTTCCTAAATGATGGCTATATGAGTCTCCGGATATACTCGCCTCGTTGTCCTGTTTTTGTCGCTCCTCTCGTTGCGCTTCGCTGGCGTCAATAACATGATCACGACGCCACAGGCATATACAACATACAAGAGCCTGTATATGCCTGTCTGGGCCTAAGAAAGAGGCCAAGTGCCGCTTTGTGGCTCCTGTTGTGAAGGCTGGTTGAGTCCTCATGCATGGGGCGACTTTAAGCGGGAATGGAGCGCTGCGAACCGCCGGCTATCTCCTACACACGAGGCGGTCACAGACGTAACTTGGATATCTGGCTCTTGCCAGTAGCTGTTCGTTTCTTGACTCGGTGAGGAGGTTGCGGCTGTCCATGGCTTCGCTGCCGTTTGTCCACAGAGGAGGTGCCCATTTGATGATTCTCAAGGCCTATGGCGATCCACTGTCTGGTTGTTGACCATTGGCACTCCCAGGACCACTGTCTATCACTGCCTCTCAAAGACTGCATTCTCTGTGGCCACAAGTCTAAAAGATGGCGCGTCAGTTGGTAGCCGTGAAAGGCCCGTTCAGTCCAATCAGACAAGGCGGTATTACGTGAGGCTTGCACGGGAGACTTCCCAAAGTTACCCTACCCACTTTCAGACTTTGTGGGCCCCAGTAATCCCATGCTGCGTCGTCCATTTATTCCCTTAGATAGTAGCTGGTGGAGTGTCCATTTCTTGACCTTCGTAGTGTGCGACGATCCCGGCGACGGCAAGCCGACAAATCGACAAGTTGACGCCCCACAGACCTCAACCCGCAATTCAAGCGCGGCCACGGGCTCGAGTAGGTGATGGGACACGGGGACGAGTCAATTTCTATCAAGTAACGCTACTTTCTTGGCCACAGTTGTCCAGCAGACCACTTGCGGGCACCGAGCGATTGCCACTGCTTGCTTAACTTTCCGCCGTCCTGGCTGCTACTCGAAGTTGCGTGAAATCAATGTCCATGAATGACCAAGGTTTAGCTCTTGTGAGGAGCGTTATGGGTGTCCGTCGCACGACGAGCAGCTATCTACAAGAAGATCATCGTGCCATAGCGAGATTAGGGAGGTATCATTCTTCCTACAGCAAATGATGGCCATGCGCTTCTCCTCTTATTGTTCTCTTTCCGTCGCTTCCCTCACCGCATTTTGGTGGCATCCATATCATGATCACAACTACGCGGCAATACACCGCATAGTAGAGCCTGTAAATGCCCGAGTGTGTCTGAGATAGAGTCCAAGAGCCGCCTTGTGGCTCGCATTGCGAAACGCTTGCCGAGTTCCTTCGGATGAGGCGCTTCTAGACGTGAATGGAGCGCCCCAAAACGCCGGCTATCCCCTACACACGAGGCGACCATAGACGGACTTTTACATCTGGCCCTTGCCCGGAGCTGCCCGTTTCTTGACTCGGTGGAGATGCTGCGGGCCTTATGGCTACGCTCAGGGCGCATTTTCGACTCTCAGAGACCGCATCCCCGTGGCTACAAGTCCCAAAGCCAGCTACCGTAACTTGTTGCCGTGAAAGGCCGGTTCAGTCCGATTGGACGAGACGGTTTTCCGTGAGGCTTTTACGAGCAAGAACTTCCCAGGGTGGCTGTACTCCTGTACATTTACAGACTTTATGGGTCCGCAGCGATCCTATGCTGTTGTCCATTTGTTCCCTTAGACGATGGGTGGGTAGATGTTCCATCATTGACCTTCGCAGAGGCACCCGTTCACGGCGACCGCTAGTCGACAAATGAACAAGTTCCATAATGTAGGCGAAATTATGTGGTCTCCACCCCGGAGGGCGTGTAGGTGATTAACCCTTCTTGATACTCCTGTACGGTGGTCCTCCCGCAGGCGAGCGACGCACTCGCTCGATCAAGAGCACCATACGTTTCTGTTGGCATCTTCTCACTCCCTGAATGGATGTCCTAGGGTAACCGACGATGAATAGATCAGTCTGATCCGGAAGATGCTTCGAAGCAAGCCATATAGTACCGCACCTGAACAGTTTTGAGAGACATGTTTCCATTCACTTGCTCTGCGGTCGCTCTATGCGCAACGTGCTCGACTGCAAAACTTTCCGGCCTGTCCGTGGCGTCTGCCTTTGGTCGTGTTCCTGACTACAGTTGTCCATTATTTTCTGTGTCGGTCCGGAAGTTCGACCCCTGCCTGTTGGCACCGTTCGGCGACTGTCGTGTGATTACTTCCACTGGCCACCCAGTGCTGTACCTGAGGCTATTGTGAACGTGGCGTCACAGTTGCCGCACGCATATCTCACTAAACAAAGAAAAGTCTTACGCCAATGCAGGTACTCGTAGCCTGTTGCACCGTTTTCGCCTTCTGGTGCTGCTTGGCATTTCGGGCTTTCACATGTTAGCGCGAAATCGTTCCTCGTTTGTGCTGTGTCGCCATACCCTTTTCAGTCAGTCGAGAACGGTATCAGAGCTGCGTGTCTCATCGACCACACACAACTAACCGTAGGCGCCGCCAGCAAACCCGGGTTGACTCCAGTGCAGAACGCAGTCTTGCCTTCCTCGCAGTTGCGGCATCGGCCATCAGCAACGTTGAATGGCATGACAACGCGGTCACCCTTCTTCAACAGTGTCACTCCGTCGCCAAGCTCTTCCACAATTCCCATGTTTTCGTGTCCTTGACATTCAGGTTCAGTATATGTCATGCGGTTACGCTTTGGTAAAACATACCAAATGTGATGCCCGGCTCTGCTGCAGTTCTGCCTTCATACATGCTACATTCTTGGTGAGCATCAAGAGGGTCTACGACCACACCCCTTCGTCCCCGTAAAATATAAGCCACTCACTGCAGCTCTGTGCCGCAGATGGCTGCCTGTAACACCAGTCATTGGCCAAGGCCATCGCCTGTATCGAATTGCAAACATACTGTTGTTACTTTAACGATGATGTCATCTGGATGTTCCAGTTTCGGCGCGTTCTCGACCTTGACCTTGAATGGTCCGATATAGTTTAACGCCTTCATGGTCGATGGTGCCATTGAGAGTCGCGCAGGTACATATGCGTCTGAAATAAAAGAACTCAACGACAGGTCAACAAACGTGCGAAGTAGTTAAAAGGAAAGACTACCTAGGACATCATTCTTGTTGCCTGTGGCGGAGGAGCGGATGTAGCTCTGTTTTAGGCAATGCGGGGGAGAGTATCAGTCGCTGATGGACGACTTCAAAACATGGGTATGCAGGATGAGCCACCTCTCGGCATTCCACGGGAGTCGGAGAACTCGTAACGGCTGCCAGGCATACTGAGTGATGTCAAATCAGGTTATTAGCGGCGAGACATGCTTGCTGGTGGGGAACGTTTAGCCTGAACTCCGGAAACTAATTTGCCGCATCCGGAAAGTATTTGCACTCGCAGGATCAGCACCAGAACGAGCTCCAGGACGAGCTCTCAAGATTCGGCATATCGGACTAAGCTCGGAGAGGTGCTCGAGTACTACCATAAAATCAGTATCTCTTCAATGGTAACGATCAGTCTCTTTACTCCCCGATATGAAGGACTGGGACTCTCTCCTTGGCCCCTTTTTGTTGGACAACGATTTCCTACCCCGAGGCGCTCCCAGGAGTCATGGCATCGGTGTTGTGTTTTCGCTCTGTCTGGGGCGTTGATACTGGCGAAAATTATGGGAATTGGAGCAAATGGTTTCCAACTTTAAAAGCGCAAGGCTATGGTATGTGTGTCGTGTATGCAACTTTGCCGCATCTGGTACGGACTAATATGGGCGTCGCTCAGCGGGAGTTGAAATCGACATTGCTGGCCTTCAGGATCTGCCTAAAATACGAAGTATATGCGACAAAGTCAGTCTCGAAATTAGTGTCCTGTAAGCCAACAAATAAAGAAATACGCCTGGCTCATGCCAGCCTCGGCTGCTAACACAAGACAACAGCATTCATTCACAGTGGCCCAAGTACGAGGGTCCCAAGCCCACGGGCCTCAAGCCAGAGCATCACCTGGAGCACTATCGGGAGCAACTCGAGATCGCCAAAGTCCTTCGCCCGGCCAAAATCAACGCACATTCCGGAGAGTATGTTTTACAGAGCCACAACCCATGGCTGTCCTAGATATTTAACGCGGAAATAGCGATCAATGGTCTGTCGAACAGTCGGTTGAATTCTTTCGGCGCAGCCTGAGCATCGACGCCGAGGTAGGGTTCGAGGGCAAAGTGTGCCACGAGACGCATCGAAATCGCTCTTTGTTCCATCCATACTCTACAGCGAAAATACTGAGCCAAGTGCCAAGGTATCATGTCCCCACGAGATCAGGGACCAGGCGGCGCTGACAACGAATCGAGTTTGCGCATAACCGCCGACTTCTCTCACTTTGTCGTAGTTTGCGAGCGCTTCCTTGATGTGGGTGAGGAAGACAAAACAATGCTTGAGAGCATCATTCCTCATGTAGGTTGGTCCTTCTGTTAAATATATCAAGTTCAGTTCTGACTCCGTCGCTCAAGGTCCACCATATCCATGCACGAATTGGTACCACACAGTCGTCGCAATGCCCGGATCCAACGGACCCAACATTCGAGAATGAACGAAAATATTTTGAAAATATCTGGAGGAAAATTGTCAAATCAATTACCAAGTCCTCTAACCAGCCTCATCCCATCACCTTTGTCCCTGAATACGGGTTAGTCATATTAGATCAACTCCCCTGATCAGGCTCATACGCACTCTGCCCTTTCTCTTGTAAGCCGTTTGCTAACGAGCATCCGTCATCCGCAGGCCGTACCCGTACCATCCCTTTGGCTCTTCTACTGGATTTTCTGAGGTTGCGGACAATGAGGGTCGTCGCCTTCAGACTCTGTTTGAGCAATTCGCGAATGCCAACACTTGAATGGCCTCTGCTGGTAATTCTTCCCTCCAGGTACAGTTCTGTCGTCTCTCAGCTGTCATCCATAAACTGGAAATAGCTGCTAGTTAAGTTGAGTCTAGCTGGAGGGAATCGATCGTTGCGTTTCACATCCCGCCGTTTCTCGATGTTCCCGTAATAACTCGATGCTTCTGTGATTCCTCCAATGTTCCACGGATGAAGCATGTTCCTCTATGTTCCTTGAGCAGCTAGCAGTCATCAACGGTGCCGTCAACTTGAAGGCCACCCGTTCACGTTATAGATTGTTTCTGCATCCGAACTCTGTATCCTGATGTCATGATGCTCCCTACACCAGGGGAGTAGATCACTTATACCTCGTCGCTTGACCACTGCGTCCCTTTGACAGCTCTGGGCTCACGTTGAGCGACCGCCACAAGAAAACGTAGACAAGAACTATGAAAGTGGCTGTGGCATAAACTACGATGCATAACTGGACGATGTCCGCCTCTGGCAGCGGCTAACACCTTGTCTCTGAACCTTGAGTTCGGGGCCACGCTCTCGGCTCCTTCCCACCCCAGGCACCAGGGACAATTGTGCGGTCACCGTGCCGATTTGTCGACTTGCAGCCACCAGAATCGGCGCGCTCTCTAAAGGTTAACAAGTGGACATCCATGCTGGCATTTTCTAGAGCGAAGAAACGGGCAACGCCAAACAGGGACGCTGCGCTACCACAAGTCAGGAAATGGACAGAATCCACCCTGGGCATGAGTCAGACCCATCTATGCGTGATATACTGTTGAAACATCCTTCCTCTACTCCTGAAACTTCGCAACAATCCCAGAAAACAATCAGCCGAAGCTTCAACATGGTAATACTGGAGTCCCGCCTGGCTCGAGCACCAGACATTTCGCCTGGTTAAAATAAGCCAAAAGCGCCATTGCTTCCGCTGCTCCAGTAATAGGCAACGTTTGGCCGACCGACCGAAAGCACTCTATGATCCGGGCGAGACAAGAAGGCTCGAAGGGGGATCAAAGACAATAGCTTTTGCCTCTCTTTGCTCTCATATATTTGTGTCCCTTCCCTCCTCGTCTATATCTCGTCGCATACTAAGCCACTCCCTCTGCCCTTTTTGTCTGTAAGGAGATGGGCATCGCTCTCTGACGGGTCTGGAGTTGTAGAATAACGGCCCAGCCGACTTGCACGAGCCTTCCCCCAGTCATCGAATGAAAGACTAGACAAGCTTTTGGCGCCTTGGAAAGCTCCGACTTACCTTTGCCTTCCTAGTTCAGAGAACGAAGGCTTGAGAGTGTGCTGTATTGCTCATTACTGATCGATTCCAAAGCGGGTCTACGAGCATGTCAGGTCCATCAAATCCGCTCCACTTCGGCCGGGCAGGGCCATGTGGCATCCACCTTGGATGCCCTGGTGCTCTTCGAGGGGTCGTCAACGTGTTCCCGAATGCGGCTAGGTCCCAGAATTGATCCCGATCCCGAACATTTGCACACGTACCATTCACTAGTCGAATACCATTTATATAGCTTTTCGACGCTCGTCGCTCCTTAGCCCTTATCCTTACCACCCTTTTGGATCGTCGAAAGAATTTTCCGAAGTAGCCGACATTGAAGGATGTCGCCTCCAAAGACTCTGTGAGGAGTTCGCGAATGCCTGATAAGGGCAAGCACAAAGCGCGTTCATGGTTAGGTACCGGAAATCAAGATGAAGCCGCTGCGGCATTTTTCTCTGTTACTATACGTTAAGGGGATGTTTTTAACCCCTAAGACGGCTGTCTCCTCTTCCTTCAATTACTCATCTGTCAAGTCACTGTAGGCTGTTGCAGCTGTTGTTGAATGAACTGATAAGCACAGAAGGAAGCAAGAGCACCGACGATGACAACACCGCCCAAGCCCATGCCTATGCCAGCCGAGTGTTTATCTGCAGCTGTCACATTAGGGAAAGTAGGAACTTTGTACGCAGTCTCCTAAGGCTCGGGGACAAATCCATTAGCTTAACAACATTCTCGCAAATCTTTGGTCAAAGCCTGTCCGTCGTCCTTACCTTTATAGTCCCAATTTGGAGCCGAGAGAGAATCTCGCGTGCCTCATCACTATGACCAACATCCTCGAAAGCTTCCGTAGCGTCTTGCCCACCGATGTCAACTAGTACCTCCTCACCACCCCTACAGGCATCTTGACTATCAGAATTCTCTGGTTGTGCACTAATACCAGCGATGTTGAAACAAAAAAGGGACGACTTACGGATGCTCATGTAAGAAATGGGTCACATTGTAGACATTCCTTTCGATAACTATGAACACTTCTTGTTTGGTGGTATGCTCCAGGATCTCCTCGTGAGTGAATTCTTGGTACATTTTGTGGGAGACAAACGAAAGGTAGCGAGAAATCAGTTTGTGGAATATCGTAATTAACACAGTAGGAGTATCGGCGCGATAGCAACAATGCCGTATGCTCGTGACTCGTGACTTGTGACTTGGAAGCCGTGGAAATGTACTTGGATGTTGTCAGCATGAATCGTTGCCCGATAGACCTTTCCCTGCGACGAGGTGGGTGCCGCAGAGCAGACTAAGTAGATATGCTGGAACTAAGCAGTGGACGCGATTCAGATTGCCAACCCATGGTCATTGCCCTGCTCTGGCACTCCCGCGGTCAATTGTCGGTGTTTGCTCTCATTACTCACTCAATCGCTGAGTGCTGGCCGACTCGACACAGCCCAGCGTTTCGTCGCCGCTGAGAATAGTAGCGTCTGCGTTACTGCTTGCGGCTAAGTCATGAGACCCTCGCGCTCGGCAACTGACCTGACTAGCGGAACTCTTTCGGCGGGTACTGCCTGTTCGAATGGAGTAATTGCTTCCGACACTGCCAACGGCACTGATGGGGAAACTATCCGACGTCAGATGGCCGATCAACTATGTTCGATTCAGGTTATATAACACATTTGTCAGCAAGGACACGGTGTCGGTATTATGGAAGACCTACATAAGGCTGCAGTTTACAAGCGTCCGCGGCCAATCCCAGCTGTCACGATGCCTGTTTCCAGGTTCCATCGGCATTCGAGACGTTAGGGAGCTTTCCTACCTTGGTAACTAAACTAAAATGTCACGCGTCCGTCGTCACCCGTCTTCTCGACGGTGTCGTTAAGTGGAAAGTTCACGCTCGGGAATCCGGCGCACCTCCATGCTTCGGGCGAAAATTTCCCGATCGGGATAGTATCGAGGAAAGGTGAAGCGCGTACATACGCTGGTCATGCTCCCCTCCAGCGCTCCGTGGCGAGAAGCACATCCAATAAACTCAGCGCTGCCCCTCGAAGACACGGCTGGTGTGTCAAAGTACAACGCCACCATTCCTCAACGACGGCAGTCCATTGGTGTTCTTTTGGAGGCTTCTTGCTTCACGCAGGATACCGAACCCCGAAAGCCGTGGCGCCCCGAGAATCCTATTTTGGCACTCAGGAGTGGCTGCTTGTGCTTTGAAGACGTGCCTCCGCGGAGATGTCATTTCCATTGATGTCTACCGACAATGTTGAGCCGACATGGAGCAGCGCATTGGCAAGTACGCCCTCCTTAGGCCAGACATGCCGACGTCCGTGTCTACCAATCCGTTGTCGATGTCATGCCACGGAGGTGGCGGAGCCTCGATTATGGACATCCTGCCGTACGGATGACTCGTGTTAACCTGACCCTTGCCTATCACGTACCGGCTGGCTCCGCGTATTCCACGCATAGTCTTACCATCCATTTCCAAGAGCAGCTGTGCTTACATTACGAAACCCTCGCCAACAGTCCGGACAAGAGTACGTTGGGTGCATATACGACGCTATCGATGCATTGAAAGACAAAAGGAAATACAGTGGCGGCCATGTGGCTACCCACCAGCGCCGCACATGAGCTCCTGAAGGCGGCCAAAGAGGAGGCGCGAGATGGTACTAGACAGGGCGCCATCCCTGCCAAGAAGTTTCCTAGCATTAATTAAAGTTAATAGAAGTCCAATGTTCTACTACCACCGCCATTCGAAAGTGCATTTGGTCTGGCTATACTACTACGATACTAGTGTTTACGTGCGCTGTATGTTTCTCAGCTAGGCTGGAATGCCCCTATTTGAGTGCATCGACTAGGCTAATAAGGCCGGCGTCATCGACGGGGTTACATATCTTTAAGGAAGTACATACCCTGTCTTAGACATGAGGTAACGAATCAATAATCTCGGTCAGCAATATGTCAAACGAAAGGCAACTGCAGCTGTCGCCGTTAGGTTTCCTTGTCAACCGAATCATTTCCATTAGTAGTTGAACGACATGCAACGTCTGCTGACATGGTCAACGGGGCGAACGCTTGGCAGCACAGTCAACTCTGTACAAGTGGCTGGGGTTGGGGTTTGGGCCGCTGGGAGTCTAATCGGTGGATCTAGCGAAGCCATCCTAATCGGGCAGTTATGTCCGTAGCAGCAAGGAGCCCAGTCTCGAACGCTGACTGCACAAAGCCACCAAGATTCTAGGACGGCCCCAATATGCGCGAAGTCTTGAACAACTCACGACGATGAATACCTCGACAAAAACCTATACAATTGAAGGCCATGGAGGTGCAATCCGCATTCACCTCGAGATGAGAAAATGTTCAACAATGCTCGACCTAAGCATGCGAGGATGTTCAAAGCTGTGATCTCACAATGTGAGTTCAGGGCTTTCCTGACCTCAGTCATCGATCGTCGTTGCGCGTCGGGCGGCTTTCGAGCTGGAACTATCATCGTAGGTGACACTTGAAAATGTGGCGCAGCCATAAAGTAGGTAAAGGCGAACGTGAAATATTTACCTCGCCAGAGCTTGCTTGAATGACTCAATAAGACATTCATTCGCAGGTTTTGAGACCAAATTGCTTGGGTCTCCTCCATGCGATGCTAATTGGCGAGGCGCCGCGGCCGTCAGGGGCATGCATGGGTCATGTCGGTTCGGGAAAAACTTCTTTTCTGAGTTAGCGCCAAACCTCTTTCTTGCATGGCAGTTGTTTTCCCAACAGGCTGGCTTGGTCTGTTGTCCCCACAAAAGTTCCCCGCGTCGCTGATTCGCGGAGAACAGTCCCCTTTTTTGGGCACAGGACCTGCAAGACGCCATGCCCGCTTCCCCGCATCTCTGCCTGATGTTTAATCCCAGCATCTCACATGTCGATGCAAGCCCAGGATCTCGCCCGCAATTGACACTGTATCATGTGTACGATCACGAGTTTTGGAGGAGATTCAGTATCATGTCGACTTCGGCAGAGACTCGAGGAAAGATTCGACGCTCTTGGAGGGGTTGTACGGTAGTCTCTCCGTCTCCGCTGTACCGGCCCCTCGCATGGCTAAACAATCATTCCAGAACTGCCGCAACAAGTATGATCAACCACCCCGGAGATGACGACGCAAATGAGCATGCTAGAGTCTTTACCACTGACGTATACTTTTTCCTCCCCTCGCACTAGGCATTTGAAATGTATGTTTGGCTTTCTCCAAGAATATTCTGTCTTATGCTCAACTCGACTTTAGGCGATGATACTCAGCCAAGCTGTACTCGCTGTGCTAGAACTGGAGCTCAGTGTGTGCGCGAAATCAGATTCAAACCGCAAGTCAAACCCAAGTAAGCTGAGAAAAAAGCTTGCGCGGAAACTGTTGACTCCGGGCAAGTGCTGACGATATAGGTCTTTCGCCTCCGAGACGGCAGGAGAGCAGGACAGGTCCAATAACTACAAGTTTCCTTCCCGACAGAGTTGGTGTACGCTTGACAGCCTATCAAGGTTCATCGATGAACGTCAAAACTTGCCTCCTATCGATCATATGCTTCCAAGTGACAAGTCAAGAAGCAAACAAAATACGTCTTCTCATGGCAGCGAACACGAGCGCCGGCCGTGGCAAGCGCACCCAAGTCAGGATAGGACTTGCTCTGAAGGCAATCACTACCCTGTAGAATTGCCAGATAGCAGGTCGTGGTCTCCCGTATCTAGCGCTGGCTTGTCTGTCTCCGATCGGGGATATGGAACCTCCGGAGAGAGCTTACGGTCATGTCCACCTATCGGCATGCGGTCTGAGCAGGTTGCGATTGAAGAACATTGCAGCTTTGACTCCTCGTCAAAACCGACCACCGACTGCGCCAATGTGCCTGACATTTACTCAGACAGCCTCGGATCTCCAGGGACAGCGCATTTTCCGGATGAAGGGAGCGTCTGTGTGCCGGAAACAGAGGATACCACGCATGGCGAAAACACCGACCTGCTGGCCCGCAAGCATATTTCAGCCTGGCCGTTACGAAATCCCAACGAGATCAGGTTGATGCGGTACTTCATTGAGAATGTTTCACGCCGCTTTGACCTTTGCGACCCTGAGCGACACTTCGCTTTGGTTGTTCCGTGGAGGGCGGCGTTCTGTCAGCCTCTGCTTGACGCTACGTTCGCTCTAAGCGCGAGATGCCTTAGTCGCACCACCGAATTCGACTCCTACGTCTCAACCAAATATTATCACAGCTGCCTGAATAAGCTTATACCTACGCTAGGTGGCCCTGATGCCCTGAAAAACCAGGATTTGTTTGCCGCCATCGTTCTGTTGAGGACCCTGGAGGAAATTGATTGTAAGCCCCCTCCGTATAATTCTATACTTTATTATAGGTTATTCCAAACATTGCCATGAAGTTGAGCGCTCTTTGTTACTACATAATGGGCAATATCGAATGGAGAGTATGTCGGGCATGGGAGGAGTCCGAGCGGAGCCTGTCTCCAATTCGTCCAGACTTGAGTGGGAGTAAAGGACATTTCTCGTTAACAATGGATACAGTCCCCCTGTCTGGCGCCGATTCAAGCACCCATCTCTTTGGAAGCCATCTCTTCGTCAGTGCTTCCGCTCCGGAGCAACGGTCAGCAAGCCCTTGTGCTCGCTCACAACACACAGATCCACTCACCGGTTTGCGCCGCGCTTCGTCTTTAGTTGCATTTCGCCAGGAAATCTACACAGCTTTCGCAACCCAAAGACCCGTGAATCGTGCCTTTTGCCCCTGCGATATTGATCGATCTGTCGATAATTCTGCCGACGACTGCACCTGGACCAATCGAGTCTTGCTGCATCTAGTCGATACTTTGGACTACTGCTATGGGAGCGACCGCTCCACCCCCGATGAGTCGGTGCGGAGGCACAAGGATCTGTGGACCTATGCAGAGCAGTGGTACAACAACAAGCCGCCGAGTTTCGACCCCATAACCGCTGGGGAAATTCAGACGTCTTCATCAAGGGAGAGCGGCGTCAACGCAATGGGTTTTGATTCAAAAATATGGATCCTCTCGGACGCTGCTGCAACCGGGCTGCTAAACTATCACCTGCTGCTCATCCTGTTGCTCTCTTTCGATCCCCAGGCACCCCGGGTAGGGCCATCACGGGCACGCTTCTTGAGACGGCAGGACAGAGAAATCAAACACGAAGTGATGACGTTACTTGGGCTTGCAAACGGGAATGACCAGTGCGCGCCTCATTTCGTGCTGGCTTGCATGGGTATAGCACTGGCGGGCGACAGGTTCGAGGATCATTCGGAACAAGAAGAGCTGATGAAGTTTCTCCGGAGGACCGAGTCCGTCCATGCGTGGAGCACTCTTGCAGCCCAGCGACATTTGATCGAGGCATGGTCACAAGCAGACTGATATCATGTATTGCTTATCCTTGAAAATATACTGGCATTTTAGTCAATAAAAAGGTACCTCTAGGAGATTGGTGAAAAGTTTGTGACTGCCGGGGAGAGACAATTCGCCAGGTCTTTGGGTCAAAAACCCCGTGCTAAGGCAAATTTTCGATCTTATGCTGCTGTTCCCCGTCCAAGCAAATAAATAACATTTTCTAAATCTGCCGCCTCCAAACCTTTATGGGCATGTCTTTTATGAGAAGATTTGTCCCCTCAGTTCTCAAAGGCTCCCAGTCCTGGGACGGGAGCGCCATTTCATATCGATGAACAACCGAGGCAAGGAGCACGGTCTGTTCCAGGTATGAGATATTCCGGCCAATGCAACCCCTGGCACCAGTGCTGAATGGCACAAAACCATGTTGCAGCTCGCGGCTCCCCTCTTCCAGCCACCGCTCCGGAATGAACTTCTCTGGTTCGGAGAAGACGGATTCATCACGGTGCGCCGTCCAAGACGAGATGCTGACAGAGGTATCGCCGGGAATGAATTCGGAACCAATAACGCAGCCGCTTGGCGGCGTGCGTCGAGGAAGATTGAATGTCACGGGAGGATTGATGCGAAGCGACTCGTCCAGGACAGCTCGAAGATACGGGAGATACTTTGTCTTTCCGTGCGGAGCCACCACTTCGTTTTCTTGGAGAGCGACGTCGACCTCCTGACGAAGCTTTTTAAGGATTTCTGGATTCCTGAGCAAATGGTAGAGGACATTGGTCATGGCGATGGCTGTGGTGTCCGACCCGGCGTTCATCATTATTGACACCTCCGCCACTATCTCTCCCCGCTCCAGGTTATTGGGTTGTCCAGCCTTGTCTTGCATCATAGCCTGGAAAAAGTCGTCCAGCTTCTCCCCGGCTTGGTAACGGGCAAGTCGTTTCTGCGCTCGGTGGTACACAATGTCGTTCCAGGCCTTGCTGACGTCCAACATTCGACGCAGCTTCGCGGAAAAGAGCTTCGCGAGATACTGATTCAACTTAAACCATGGGTACGCCCAAACCAGGCACACTTGGGCAACTGCCGTATTGTGAAGCGTTTCGCAGAATTTGGCCTGGTAAAGCGTGCCGTCCATTCGCTCAGCGGTGATTTCGTCGGAACCTTTGTCCAGGAAATCGAGCTTCTCGGAGAGGCCAATGTCGGCAATGGCCTCAACTGTGAAGAGGTTGGTATACTTGCGGTAGTCAAACGTCAACTCATTGAGATCAGGATCGCCTGCGGTCTTTGGGGGAGCAGTGCAAGCCCTGTCACAAGCCCTCAGGAAACGCTCGGTCTTGTCGGCGACCTTGAATTCCCAATCCTCGAGGTTTTTGAGGGCATATGCCGAGGATAGTATCCTTCGCTTTCGTGCATGTTCTGCTTTGTCTAACACGTCGGCCAGATGGAAGTGAGATCCGGATGTAACGTCATAGAAGACATCCTTAGTGCAAGGAGTGCCATGGCCATAAATATCCTAGCGTACGTCAATATCTCTCTACACTCTTTTATATAGTTGCTGGGAACTTGAACAGCTCCGTACCTTGATCGCCTGAACCCCAGTGAAAGAAAGTGAATTAGGTCCTATCCTGACAACGGGATATTTTTGGTGTAACCTAGCCAAACGTTCGGTGCGAAACCCTTTGGCAGCTTCATACATGAACCCCAGGTCTGTGATTCCAGCCAAGACATTCACAGAGGGGTATTTTCGAAAGCCTTTAGGGTCCCGAAGATATGCATAAACAGGCCAGATAATAAAATATAAGGACAACGACACCACGGTGGTGAGGGGGACAAACAAGGCGTACATCTTGACTGTGTTCTCGTGTCGTCGTCTTGCATATGTCTGAACGATGTGCTTGACTGGCTGAGCTATATACTGAGGGCTTAACCTCATATATAGTTGTTGAATGATCGATGGTTGCGTCCCGGATTTAGACGTTTTCGGAAATTCTCTACGTTCTGGTGTCCTGGGGACGATCCCGTTTGCCGAGTGGGCCTTAGCTCGACGCCCCCGCAGTGGGCCACCAGTGTTCCAAAATGGCGAGGTTCTACTTGGCTGAGCAGAACACTCAGTTGCGCGCTAGCGCAAGGGATGAGTGTCGTGAACATTGACGTCCGGTGATACAATGTGGGGATTCGGAATCTGCAAAACGTGGTGTTAGTCCACTTCTAGAGAAGGAAACTCGATCCGAGAAGTCAGCTGACGATCATATGAAGTACAGCAAGATCGGAGCGTAGGCTACCGACTCGTCAATAGCGGTAATGGCGTCTTCAGCAGGCTGCAGTACACCTCGCCCTCAGCATGAAGATAGATGCAAGGGTGCCTCCGTGGCAGTTGCATGCAATTAACCCTCCAATCCTCGAGTTCTACGCGAAAGAAAAAAGAAAAAAGAAAAAAAAAGACCCCGCGAACGCAGTAAGATTGACAATTGTGTATAGCTCGACTCTCCAGGACTGTCTCGTTTCCGTAGGCTAAATTTCAACCATGGCGCGTGCAATAACAAGCCGAAACAACACCAAACAGAAGGAAGGCGATGAGTGCAATCCAGGCATCTTTACCGTTTTTGGGCAATGGTGTTCGAGGTGTGTGACGTGTAGCTCCTCGTTTGAAAGCCACTTCCGGCTCGATTGGCGGAGTCGTGAATTACTTCCTAATTGGGTACGGGCAAAGTGTTCACAAGCCTCGGAATCAGGTACCTAATTGGGACTGCGAATGGATATCGATCGGGAAAAAGAGCGCAGCCCTAGTTAGACCCTGGGTAGCTTGTCCTCATGAAAGTGGGCCCAGCTTTCAGGAACCAATAGCTGGTGAATATGAAGCGAAGTGCCTAAAAGAATCCTTCTTGAGCACCGGTACCGGCGACGATTCGATCTGAATCGTTCTGGCTGATCAGCCGTTCGGGGTGATAAATTGAGCCTGAACCACGTCCTCATTTGCATCGTGGGTTGTATTCAAAACCCTGGAATTGATATACCGAAATCCCTTACATCCCCGAGTCTCCTCTTCTTGATACGTTATTATTCTACATCGGACCGTCAAAGTCCCAAAAAGACCTTTGAGGATAGTCCTTTCAATCATGTCCTCGATTTCAGGGATTTCTTTAGGATTGGCCTACGTTGTGGAACGAGCCTCACCTCGAACACTGGCAGATATCATCTCATTGCTAGGGTTTGCCGCGTGTGTGACATTCGTCATACATAAGCCGTGGGATCGTCCCGATCCATATCGTCATGTGTGGTTCGAAAAGCCTCAGCTTGCGGACGGAACGGGCCGAGATCAGACCCAAGAGACACGCAACGTAGCCAAGAAGTTGACGGACACGGTATGTAATGGTTTTCCTCCGCAGTCCCAGCAATGATCAGCTCTGACAAGTAATGCCGCAGGATTGCGATATGGTGATATTCTGGGGATCTCAGTCCGGCACCGCTGAGGGATTTGCGGCGCGTCTCGCCCGAGAGGCTCACAACCGCTTGGGCCTTGCTGCCATATCGGCCGACCTTTCAGACTTCGACCCTGAGACGATCCCGTTGATACCAAAGTCGACCACAATCGTGTTTATTATGTCCACGTATGGAGAGGGCGAGCCCAGCGACAACAGCGGCGAATTTTGGAAGTGGCTACAGAATTTCAGTTCTTCTCTTCAGGAATTCGAGTACATGGCCTTTGGGTTAGGAAACAGCAATTATCAACACTACAACCGCGTCATCGACCTTGTTACCTCCAAGATGAATCAATTGGGGGCAACGAGTGTTCTGCCAGTCGGAAAAGCCGACGATTCACGAGGCAACACTGAGGAACATTTCCTGGAGTGGAAAGAGTCTCTCTTGGCATATTTGCGGGACACTTTGCATCTCACGGATAGAGGGCCGACATATCACCCCGTGCTTGAAGTCGTTGAGGACGAATCTCTCGATATCATGGACCTATATCAGGGTATCAGACCTTCAAGCGCTTTGGCTTCGGGCCAATCACCAGTGGTCTCTGTCCCTGTGCGTTGTGCTCACGAACTCCTTAAAGAGTCGTCGAGAAATTGTGTGCACCTGGACTTGGATCTTTCCGAGGCCCCGAGCGTCGGTTATACGACAGGGGATCATATCGCCGTCTGGCCAGTAAACCCCGAGGATGAGATTCAACGACTTCTCGGCGTGTTACGCCTTTCGGGACGCAAAGACACCCCGATCTCGGTAAAGCCTCTTGATCGAACAACGAAGCTCCATGTACCGAGCCGTACGACAGCATACCATCTCTTCAGGAGTTATCTGGAAATTTGCGCGCCAGTCTCGCGAGACACCGTCATTGCTCTACGACAGTTTGCCACCTCTTCGTCGGTCCGAACTTTCCTAGACGCATTGTCGGACAAGACAGCGTACGCTGCCTTGTTGGAAGAGCAGCACTTGACTCTCGGTCGTCTTCTGGAGCTTGCCGCGGCAGCTGACGGGGAATCAAACGACGGGACTTTCTCTACTCTCCCATTAAGCTTCGTCATAGAGTCATTGAATTTCCTTCAGCCTCGTTTGTACTCAATCTCCACCAGCAGCACGATCTCACCGCGAAATCCCAGCATCACCGCTCTGGTCATTCGAACCCCATTACTCAAAAATCCCCATACATCAATCTGCGGAGTAGCTTCGAACTATCTCCATTCAACCTCCTTGCAGGTCGGAAATTCTGACCCGTCCTTGTCTCAATTATCTGCTGACACCGCGACTGGGTTACTTCCGCCAACTTTGGACGTATCCATTCGAAAGTCAAAGTTCCGACCTCCACCTCCTGGATCTGCGGTCGTCATGATCGCTGCAGGGACTGGTCTAGCACCCTTCCGCGGCTTTTTGTTAGAAAGGGCGCGCATGCACTCAATGGGGCGAGCAGTAGGGCGGACTCTTCTGTTCTTTGGGTGCAGGTCTCCAACGGAAGATCTACTCTACGAGGAGGAGCTACGGCAAGCCGCTAACAAGCTGCCAGATGCGGAGATCATCAACATCTTTTCCCGAGTGCAAGATCCTGGAAAAGCCCGAGGCTATGTTCAAGACGCCGTCATGAGTCGCGGAGGTGAGCTCAGTTCAATCATCTTGGAGCAGGGGGCTCGAGTGTATGTTTGCGGGAGGGCAGCCATGTCGCGAGAAGTGGTCAAGGTTCTCAAAAACGCAGTAGGAGCCTCCAAAGGCTGGGGCGAGAGTCAGTGCGAAGAATGGTGGGTAGGATGGAGAAGACAGGGAGGCTTTGTAGAAGACGTTTGGGGATAGCCCTCATTTCCGTCCAAGTGCAGCCCTACTTGCAGCGCAATAGTTGCTGATATATCTGGATCGAAGAGTGGAGACCACCCTGTTTCCCTGATTCTATTCTGACTCGCCGTTTTCCGTGATTCACATGAATCTACGTCAAGGGCAACTTTTCTATTTACAACTAATCAAAAGGCGCTCGTCAGGACTACTGAATCTTCCAAACGGACGGATACCCAGCCTTGCTTTCTCATAAGCTGGCCGCTCAATCATGACTCCAACCTGCGGCTGTAGGAGTTCCCTCAGCTCATCCCAGGAAATTCCTACGGCCTGGATGGATATATTCCGGATGTTAAGTGCTCCTAGGAGACCTACCGCAACTGGGATTGAATTCTGAAAGCGGAGGAGATTGCACAACAAAGGATGAAATCTGCTCATCGCTAACCTTTCCGGGACACAGGCCGGATTTTAGTTTTTCGATAGCATGCGAACCAGCCATTTAGCGTCAGAGCTGTTCAGTCTTCGGAATACACTGGAAAGCAGATCACCCGAGCTGCTAGATTGACAACGTATTCCCTCAATTTCTTCTAGTAGATCAGCGGACGAGAATGGTGATAAGACTGCAACCTGATCGAGGATATCGTCAAGTTCTTGCAGAGTCACTTTCGGACTTATCCTGGGCTCGCAGTCGGTTATAGCCATCACGCGCTCAACACAGATTGCGAAGTCCGGGCCGTTCCTGGTTTGCCATCTCTGTAGCTCCTTCATTCGGGATGATCCAAGACATTGTGCCCATTGGACAATCCCCTCGAGCTGTCTTTTTTACAAGCCGAAAACCCGGTCTGGCCTGCGTTCGGGAAAGAGGCAGGATATGAATGCCACGGCTTCTGGGCCTCGACGTGGGATGGCTTCATCGTGCTTGTCGAACCAGCTGGCAAAGGCGTACGCATCGAGCTCCTGGATGTTCTCGATACTGAATGGCCTCGTGTGGTTTCTTTCGAGTTCACTGAGCAGTTCGCATAACTGGTGAAATGGAAATGGCATGTTGACTGTTGAAGCGAGTGGTGGAGAAGGATTGGCGGAATGAGACATGAGCCGTGAAACAACACTTTACTTCGATTATGGGCTTGACGGGTGTAAAAATCCGCGGATACAACCGCCAGAGTGTGACGACTGGGGTTTCCAAGGGGTTAATCGTGATTGGGGTTTATGTTGGCAGAAAGGTCAGGACGTCGCGAAGCAATGAACTGAACGCCATAACTCCGTCAGTCGATGTCCCATTTTTGTTTTGGAATTCTGCAATCAGTCCATCCCATGCATGGTACAGGGTTCATGGTGTCGCACTTCGGTCCTCACGATCGTAGATGGCGAGTTCAGCTGCAGTGTGTATTTCCGCTTATAGATCTATTTTGTTAGTCAATGACACTTTGCATCTTTGTAGCCTCTTTGGCTACAAACGATCAGTTGTGACATGAAGCAGGCAAAAGGGCACTTTGATACCCAGTTGGCGATGGCGTTGAGCACCTAGCGCCAGGGCGTCATTGATGAAGCCCACGGATGAGAAGTGCGCCTTGGGGCGGAGCTGCTTGTACCCGAGGCCGGCGCCGTCGGGGAAGAATTGTCCTCCAGCTTGGCCCGATTGCAAGGCCAAGGCATAGTCGGCGTCGATGCTGTAGAGATTGCGGTGGTGCTCCTCGACCTGGTGTTTGTAGATGGCCTGCCGAATCTTGTCCTACCAGAAATGCCATATGCGCACGACGATGACGCTGGCCATGATGGCGAGAGCAAAGTACGTCCAGCCCAGCGCATACTTGCCGGACTGAGACCACGGGTCGACGACATTGGCCTGGACCAAGCACAGCGAGCAATCCAGCAATTGGGAACGCTCCCCGGCACAGCAGTACATGATCTGCGAGCAGCTTATAGTGCTACGAGCTCTGAGTGCTATGCCTTGAGGAACGAAGCGACGCGAGGTTCTTCTTCTTTCTTCTTTTTGGCTCCGCCCGCAGGGCCCAAGAATAAGTGAGGTCATCGTCACCGCCAAAAATAGGCAAGTGGGGGGATTTGGTTGTGGTGGCAACAATTAACGATCTGTACAGCCTTTCTACTAGTATGAGGCTTCGGGCCACTCTACCATTGACCATTGATTCTTCAATCGTCCCCCATCAAATCTGTGGCCGTTCCAATAGTCATCCGTTCCAGCCCTGCCTCCGCTGCGGCCATGCGTTCGACGATCCTTTTGCCGATAAGATCCCCCCCCTCTCTCGTACTGGTTATCATCCTCCGCACCTGGTTGCCACATCACGTGGCCGGGTGGCGAATTGACGAGGAATTACGTCGATGTCCATGCACAAGAACTGGAATCACCCTGACGCTCGATCGCAGCGCAACGTATCCTGCTCTGCCACCAACGCTCTTCGATGGAAGAAACCAGCAGCCAAACCGCTTCGAATTTCAGCGGGCTCAGTACTAGCAACACTCCCCAGGCAGCTTCGCAGTCTGAAGCTTCAGCAGGTCCGTCGCAAGGCAAGCTGATCCCTGCCTCGGCTGCAACTTTGACCGGGCACTCATCATCTTCTGCACCCACTGGCAATATCAAGCACTACAACCGAAGACGCGGTCTCGGCGTCACCACGCCTAATGCCTGCACCGGATGTCGCAAGAAGCGCGCAAAGGTGCATCTTCCCACCATATTGGTGAATCTCCAGGCTGACCATTCCCTGTCCTACAGTGCGATGGACAAAGACCCTGCGGACGTTGCAAGCCCCAGAATGATATAGAATGCAGATACGAGATCCCCATGCGACAGTCAAAAGAGAACCTACGCAAGGAAATCGAATGCCTCCGCCAGCGCCTGCGCATTAGTGATCGGGTCTTATCCGCGCTAGTACGGCCAGACATACAGGAGGATGTCCTCACGCGTTTGAGCGGTGGCCAGTCCATCGAGAGTATCTCCGAATGGCTTAGGTCCTTGCCTTCAGGCGACAGCCCTTCGCCTGCCGCCCCCTAGCACACTGAGATGCTATAGGATATGCGTTGACCTTGACGCGTAATCGGAGTCACTGGGACCGATATGGGACTGGAAGTACCTGATCTACGCATAGAGGAGTCAGGATGTCATCGCAAGCTTTAGTAAGTATAACCTAGCCTGGGCATGCTTTGTCGAGAACAACATCCACCGCCGTGTAGCTGGCACCGTTCACCAGCTTCAACCCTTGATGGGTGTTTTGATTCACGACAACGGGCATGCCCGGCACGAACATGACGACGCCAGGCACCGGTACAGAGCTATCGTCCCTCAGGCTCAATATCATCTTGATTCCTCCGTAGATGTGAAGTCCGGCGGGACTAGCTGACGTGAACCCATCAGCGTCTGCATACCGGCCAGCACGCATTGGCCTGCTAATGCCTATTATCCTGACGCTGGAGAAGTAGGGCTGCTTCCTTTACATGACGGAGGATGGATACAATACTGCCGCCTGCTCTGATCAATCGAAGAATTTCCATTGACTCTTTGTCCGATACGGTCCTGAGGAGATGAAACAACTCCTGATAAGACGCCTGATCGCTAAGCAAATCATCGAACGACCGCCTCAAGGCCTGGAAGCGAGTCTCGCCCGGACTCGAGATGCCGTAGTGGCATTCTACTCCGCGGCGAATGCAACCACTACAACGCGGGCGCTCGGCTGTGCACTGCGAGCGGAATTAGGTTCCGTAGTTAGCAATCGTAATTAGAATACCGCCTAGTTATCTCCGCGGATTATTTACCCTCGACTTATGTCGTCGACATGATTCGCATGCAATGAGGGCTAGCTTCGGCCGGCGCCTCATCCTCTCGACACGGTTACCTGAGTCGAAAGAGGTCGAAGGTGACACAGGTCGCGGGAGCAATCGCGGCAGGCCATGACCCGACGTATCAGTGTCCCGTGGCATGCCTCGAAGGGAAAACCGTGGATGGGAGTTGAAGAATCTAGGCTCAGGAGGGGTACGTTAATGCATCACAACACACAAGGCCAGCAGCGACTTCAAGTGGGGGTACGTGGAGCTCTACGTAGATTGGCTCTATCGGACCCTTAGCCAATCAAGGTACAGGGACCACATTCCACCGTCATAGTAGCAGGCTGGTTAGTGAGGGGCACGTAAATGCCACATCTCCATGAACGCATTCGGGCAGCAATGCTAACTATGTATGTACAACTTCCGATGGTGGCGCCATCTACCCCAAAGACAGGGAGCATCGCCTCACCTCCCAACTCTCCAGCGCTCCAACACTGAAGCCCAAGCCGGTCACTCACTATGTTGTTGCCGACAACTCGTGCTCTGATACGAGAGTCGCGGCAAGCGCGCTCTCGACTTATCGCTTAACCGTGATCCCGTCCATTGCTGACGACTTTCATACAGTGCGGCGGCGTGAACCAAACCGGTCTGAGCCCGCCAGATGCAACAAAGGACCGCTAAAATGCGTCGCCAGATAACACCTCGGCTGAAAGGTTTGCCCCAAACTCGAGTACACCAAGCGCCACTCGCGCGAAAAGAAGACGCCGCAGCAACCCTTCGGGAATGGCAACAAGTCGCTTTCCAACTCGCAAGTATCCTTCTCCTCTGACGAAGTCCACAATAGGTGGCGTCGAATGGGGCTGCGCTATCTACCGTCTCGATGCAGCTTTCGCGCGAATAACGATCTCTTGAGCTATCCGCCCCTACATTCTGCAAGCCCCATTGAATGATGACCGGCATCACATGGGACAAGTTGTTGAGCTCTTCTTTGAGGTTGGGATGGTAAGCCTCCATGCGCGATCTGGTTGTTCTTGAGGTCGTTCATGCTTATCTACTACGAGAACAAAGACAAAAAGAGGGTTCCATCTCTTGGACTTACTCGCCGCACCCGAACCCGGGTAGAGTAGGATGCCGTAGCCAAACCGCCAGACAAGGAGCAGCAGCCTCTTGCCCGAACGAAGTCGGTAGTACATGGACTTCCTTCTCTTCTCCTTCATCTCCTCTAATTCCTCTGGCGTTTTGCCTGCCGTCTCCATGCTCATTGTCCCGGGGAATAGTCGATCAATGATATCCTTTCTCAATTTGTCGAGTGAGCCATTGGCCATTGCCGCAGCGCGACGTTGATGGAATTCCGCTGACGCTGGCGAGGCCGTCCGGCGAGGGAGAACTCTTGGGTGGGCGAGAAGTTGATGAGCAACAGGTATATCGAGGAATTTAGGGAAAGAATACAGGGTGAGCGCCGCTCAATGGTCTGATGGGAGCCATTATGGCAATGCTCCAACCAATGACGAGAGTTGGGCTACGAAGGAACGATCTTGGGACGTTACCATGGCGATTCGTCAGCCATGGAAGCATCACGAGATGGAGTACCACTGCAATGTCCATAACCTCCTGTCGGCCGCCAAAATTACTTGAGTTCCACTACCCCTTCGTCGATGCCCTTGTTAGGGCTCTGGTCTTTCCCGCAACAATTATCATGACGACGTATTGCCGTCGTCGCATGAAAGGCGATTCGTCACGAATCATCTCTCCGAGCCATAATCTCCGTATCCGCCCGCCAGTGGCGGATAGTCGCCGTAATCTCCATATCCGCCCTGAGCTTCGGGAGCTGCCACTGCGACTGGAGCTGCAAAGGCAGCGGGGATGGCAACAAGGGGACTGACCCAGAGGAACTTCATTTTGTGATCTTTGATGAATTTCTTCAAGGTTTGAGGTCTTGAGATGAGGGAAACCCGACATACAATCTTTAAGGTTGATGGAACCAAATTTGCGAGTTAAGTCCCAATTTCGTCACCACAGATGGTCGATCCGAGCCTTTCAGCTCCAACACGCCCATTAACATCTCAACTACGCAAATGTTGCCATGCTTGGTGCCACATCCGCCCGCTCATCTGGTTGGAACCTTCGGTACTATCGTATGGCTCTAAACGGACAATCCTGTCCTTTTTCACAGGATACCGTTCGCTGGT
This sequence comes from Tolypocladium sp. Sup5 PDA-1, assembly GCA_000750105.3. NCBI lineage: Eukaryota > Fungi > Ascomycota > Sordariomycetes > Hypocreales > Ophiocordycipitaceae > Tolypocladium > Tolypocladium sp. Sup5 PDA-1. Next base: position 25,357 of record JPHH03000114.1, read on the forward strand.
TGGGATACTGACGTCACGATCACGGGGCGGTTCTCGCAATTCTGCGCTTTACCTCTGATTATGGCAGCAGGGTACGTATGATTGCAAGGCCAGTGCGGCTGGGAACATGAAGCTCGCAGACTATCACTGTGAAGCTGTGCAATCAAGCCCCGGAAGTGACTTCTCGTCATAATTCTGAACCCAAAGTTGGAATGTCGCTCAAACTATAAATCAGCCGTGGGGGTGGTGGGCGCCGCTGCATTGAGCTGACGAGCGAATCAAGACACTGCCTAAAAGCGCCAACGGTACTCAGCTTGACCCTTCCGGATGGGCACCTGCTAGATCATCGTTGGCGATTGATCTGAAAAGTCAGCTCACGAGACGATACGTATCGGCGCTGGAAGAAGGCCGGCCCACTTGGAACGGCTGTGACTAGTGTTATCTGGCGACTCCGCATTCGACATTTGCGTTTCTCGTATCTCGACACTGAACGACTAGTGTCAATGTGGTTTATATCCTCGATAGGAAGCTCTGGCTCTCACTTCATCTTTCGTCCGTTTTCCTCCCTCGTCCCTGCCCTCAGCTTTGGAAATGAGCTTAACAAAAGCAATGGCAAAAGTATCACACTTGCATCGCCTGCTTGAGAACGATCCTGACGAGTATGGGGATGACTCAGGGTACACTCAAAACGCAAGAAATGGAGTGGGACAAAAGAAGTACGGAGCAGCTAGATCGCCTGCCAAGTCATTTTATTCTTTTCATTCTTAGCAGCGGTACGGGCTACACAAAACAAAGGCGAGTTAAGATTGAGGTTCACCTTTGAAGCGTGTCTTTTTCATTAACAGCTCGCATGATGCGTGATGAGGAATGGAGTAGTAATAGCTCCATCTGTTTTGGGTCTGTACAGCTAAGGCCGATAGATCCCAGCGCATGAAAACTCCTAGCACCACAACACGTCTTGGCCGTTGTCATATGCAGACTTGTAGACTTGTCTCGCCATTGTCCCTACAACCTAACCAGGGCGGCAACGGCTATGGCAAGGCCGCCGACAGCGGCAACGGGGCCGTTCAAGTGGGCAGCCGCGCCGGTCATGGTGGCCGCCGAGGGCGACGACGAGGTCGGGGGCTGGGTCTGAGTTCCGGACGTAGACGCGGCCGATGTCGGGCTCTCGGTCTTGGAACCAGCGGTCGAACTGGCGCTGCTGCTGCTATTGGGAGCAGGGCCGTTAAAGCCGCCAAAGGGGGCCTTAGGGCTGACGCTGCTATCGGTCTTTTCGGCGGCGGCTTTGAAGGCGTCGAGGGTGTCGGTACCTTGGTTGATGACGCCCACCATACCGCCTTGGCAGTGGCCGTCGACAACGCAGTAGAAGAAGATGGGGTCTGTGTTGTTGATAACGATGGAGAAGATGCCCTATAGTTGCCCCGCGGCCAGAATCTCAGCTAAAGGTCGTGAGAGATACTAGGGAAAGTGGGGAGACTGGTAGACTCGCCTTATTGTTCATGATGCCCGAGAAGAAGCCGCCGCTCGAGGCCGGGTTGCACGGCTTGCTAAAGTCGGCGGCGACGACGCTGTGCTGGGCGTAGAAGTGAAACTCGACGCTATCGCCGGCAGCGGCCTTGCTGTTGTTGGGGGAGTAGGTGAAGCCGTCTTCGCCGACGTCGACGCTGATGACCTTGGCTGCGGAGGTGGAGGCGATGACGGCCAGGGCCGCAACCCTGAAGTTCCTGAAGTGCATCGTGGGTGTTGTGACGGCACTGGTGAGGGTATGAGCGATAGACAACCCTACCGTCTAGAGTTCGCTGGAAGATGTAGTCGTAAGCGAACAAGATCGGCAAGGACAAGCACGGCTGCATTTCCGGTGCTATTTATATGAACGCATGATTCCACACCCTCCGTCGTTCCGGGTGCATCGCAAAAAGGGCAACTCGTCGCAAGCTGCAGCGGCTCAGCGCATCTCGTTTGGTTTGAGGGCACCTATCAAGCGTAGGTGCTTCCGTGACGTCGTGATGACCTCGAGCCTCGAAGCATGCCAGGTGGCGTTCCCTCGAGCTGAGTTCGGAGCTGAATTCGCCGTGCAAGAATTGGGCGAGTCGAGGCCCGCACTGTATCGTTAGCCCGGGAAGGGCAACCAGTGACCCAGTTGGCATATTGACTTTAGACAATTGCCTGTAGGGGAGCCATAAACGGGCGGGAATTGCGAATTCCCCCTCAACCTGTGCTGCATCGACGCGTGCGAAACGCGCCCTAGGAAGTCAGATACGATGGCACCGTGCGGCCGACATCCATAATCGGGCCTTAATCAGCTAATTGTGACGGCGCGTATCAGTGTTGCTTACGCCTTTGACCCGCTGTCAGAAAGCGTCGGACGAGAGAGGAGCCGAATCTGAGGCGTCGACCTCGTGTTAGCAGGACGTCTCAGTGCCGTGGCACTCGGTCAGAGGTATGAGATGTACCGCCCGGCACATGGGTTCAGCCTCTTGTGGGGAGCTCAAGGAGCCAATCGGAGAGGCTACCTGCCGCAAGTTTGGAGTAATCGAGAATGTCATTGATGACCTGTAACAGGACGCGACCCGACTCCTCAATTATGTTGACCGTCTCGAACTGTTCCTCAGTCAGGCCACTGTCCTGGAAGAGAGCGCAGGCAGAGAGCATGCTGTGCATCGGGTGTAAATCTCGTGGCTGATGCAGGCTAGAAAGTCATTCTTCAACTTGGTGCTCTCGTCGTAGGCTGCAATGAGTCGCAGTTCGGCCTTTCTTCGCTCAGTCAGGTCGCGGGTGATCTTGCTGAAGCCGACATGGATAGCGTTATTGTACACCGGAGTGATGACGACGTTGGACCAGAATCGAGAGCCATCGTTTCGGTACCTCCAGCCCTCATCCTCCGCTCTGCCCTCCCACAAACAAATCTCGAGCGCTCTCTCCGGCTTTGGGGACTGAATGTCTTCTACGCCGTAGAGGATCGAAAAGTTCTTGCCGACGATTTCTTCCTTTTGTAGCCCTTGTTCAGCTCCGCTCCAGTATTCCAGCTCACTACGTTTCCACGAGTGTCGAGAAGGAAGATGGCATAAGTCTTGACCGCTTGAACGAGGATGGCAAAGAGTGCTGCTGAGGATGGGCACTGGCACCGAGCAGGCCGCCTCCGCGGATGCTCCATGGTACGCCAGCGCAAAGTCCTGGAACACCCCCAGGGGGTTCTCGGGGGCGTGATGCAGCCTCCTCCCGTTCGAAAGAAGGCCCGGCCGTGTCGTCGGCTCGGCCCAGGAGCCTACGAACATCTGCTTCTGTGGTCGGTCTACCGGACAGTACAGGCGAGGGCGTTTGTAAGCTGAAACGTGACGGGCAGGATGCCTCGTACCGGAAGGGGCTGCAACCCAGCATCGTGCCAGAAATCTTGGGGGCTTGAGCTCCCGTCGGCAGCTGATATAGCACGAGTCGCAGGCGGACCTACCGTAAGATCGATAAGGCTAACTTATTGGTATTGCAAGAAAGTATCCGAGAAACCGCACACAAAGTTTCATTTAAGTCGTTATCAATAGGACTGTACGCGTCTTCGGGTGCTCTCGTGGCCATCTGAGATGTGAAGGCGAAGTCGTTTACAGTCGTCGCATATCTCCACAACGTTGTTCTGTTACAGATCAGGAGTCAGTCGAAGCCGAGGCTCAGGTGACCAGCTGAATGATGTAGGCAACAAGCCGTGGGTGCCTCTGCGAAGGTCAATGATGGACATCTACCCACCCATCGTCTAAGGGAACAAATGGATAACAGCATAGGATCGCTGCGGACCCATAAAATCTGTAAATGTACAGGAGTACAGCCACCCTGGGAAGTTCTTGCTCGTAAAAGCCTCACGGAAAACCGTCTCGTCCAATCGGACTGAACCGGCCTTTCACGGCAACAAGTTACGGTAGCTGGCTTTGGGACTTGTAGCCACGGGGATGCGGTCTCTGAGAGTCGAAAATGCGCCCTGAGCGTAGCCATAAGGCCCGCAGCATCTCCACCGAGTCAAGAAACGGGCAGCTCCGGGCAAGGGCCAGATGTAAAAGTCCGTCTATGGTCGCCTCGTGTGTAGGGGATAGCCGGCGTTTTGGGGCGCTCCATTCACGTCTAGAAGCGCCTCATCCGAAGGAACTCGGCAAGCGTTTCGCAATGCGAGCCACAAGGCGGCTCTTGGACTCTATCTCAGACACACTCGGGCATTTACAGGCTCTACTATGCGGTGTATTGCCGCGTAGTTGTGATCATGATATGGATGCCACCAAAATGCGGTGAGGGAAGCGACGGAAAGAGAACAATAAGAGGAGAAGCGCATGGCCATCATTTGCTGTAGGAAGAATGATACCTCCCTAATCTCGCTATGGCACGATGATCTTCTTGTAGATAGCTGCTCGTCGTGCGACGGACACCCATAACGCTCCTCACAAGAGCTAAACCTTGGTCATTCATGGACATTGATTTCACGCAACTTCGAGTAGCAGCCAGGACGGCGGAAAGTTAAGCAAGCAGTGGCAATCGCTCGGTGCCCGCAAGTGGTCTGCTGGACAACTGTGGCCAAGAAAGTAGCGTTACTTGATAGAAATTGACTCGTCCCCGTGTCCCATCACCTACTCGAGCCCGTGGCCGCGCTTGAATTGCGGGTTGAGGTCTGTGGGGCGTCAACTTGTCGATTTGTCGGCTTGCCGTCGCCGGGATCGTCGCACACTACGAAGGTCAAGAAATGGACACTCCACCAGCTACTATCTAAGGGAATAAATGGACGACGCAGCATGGGATTACTGGGGCCCACAAAGTCTGAAAGTGGGTAGGGTAACTTTGGGAAGTCTCCCGTGCAAGCCTCACGTAATACCGCCTTGTCTGATTGGACTGAACGGGCCTTTCACGGCTACCAACTGACGCGCCATCTTTTAGACTTGTGGCCACAGAGAATGCAGTCTTTGAGAGGCAGTGATAGACAGTGGTCCTGGGAGTGCCAATGGTCAACAACCAGACAGTGGATCGCCATAGGCCTTGAGAATCATCAAATGGGCACCTCCTCTGTGGACAAACGGCAGCGAAGCCATGGACAGCCGCAACCTCCTCACCGAGTCAAGAAACGAACAGCTACTGGCAAGAGCCAGATATCCAAGTTACGTCTGTGACCGCCTCGTGTGTAGGAGATAGCCGGCGGTTCGCAGCGCTCCATTCCCGCTTAAAGTCGCCCCATGCATGAGGACTCAACCAGCCTTCACAACAGGAGCCACAAAGCGGCACTTGGCCTCTTTCTTAGGCCCAGACAGGCATATACAGGCTCTTGTATGTTGTATATGCCTGTGGCGTCGTGATCATGTTATTGACGCCAGCGAAGCGCAACGAGAGGAGCGACAAAAACAGGACAACGAGGCGAGTATATCCGGAGACTCATATAGCCATCATTTAGGAAGAACGATACGGCGCTCCCCAAGCCGCAGTCGCGCGATGATCGTGTTGTAGACAACCATAAACCTTAGTTCCAACCATTTCGAACGCCATCCACGACGGTAATGTACAACCTCAAGCGAGCAGTGGCAATGACTCAGCGCTCGCAAGTGGTCTTCTGGACGCACCGGGACGGACAAAAAGCGTTAGTAGCAAGGAGTTGACTTGGTTCCATGTCCTATCGCCCACTCAAGCCCACTCGAGCCCGTGACCGCACTTCAATTATGAATTGAACTCTGCGAGGGTGTCCACTGGGAGCCAAGTGGAAAGTCAACGGGGGTGAGCGATTACTCTACATCGAGCAGAATTCTCGGATGCCTTGGATTGGCCGTAGACGCTCGTAGACCGCAGCCTCGTGTCGGAGGTCGTCGATGAATGCTGCCGTTGCTGACGAATTCTAGCCATACACAATCTGGAACCTGAACCAGGACTCCTCGCCAGCCTCCCTCGTCCAACTTTCGTATCCCGTAATCTAATGACCGCTCCAGCTGCTTATAGAGAAGTTGGAGCTATCTAGTGTGCGAAACAGGATGGCGGGCCCTGACTTTCTTCCCCCCGAGATGGGACGCAACGGCCACACTGTAGACCTCATAAAACACGAGCTCCTCATTTCATTTATATACTCAAAGAGAACTGCAGGGTAGTAAACATTCTAGTACTGAAATAGAAACATCAATCAGCTTTATCTACTCACTATAGTCTATAATCCTGCTACGGTTCATGTCGTTGCGATCAGTGCGACCAATGCCACGGTCGAAGCCCGTTTCATTGTTGATGCGAATTATATCAACGGATTGCTGTGATACACATATTACAAAGCTGTTGACTACTGAACAGTACATTAGAGATACCGAATCCCTTTACTTTGCTTCGTCGCGTGGTAAGGGCCCTGCATGGCGAGACGTCGCTATTGGGTAGCCACGCGTAGTCACCACTTCTCGATACTGCGCTGGCTCTCCCTGATGTCAAATGTAAATGGAAAGATGACATGCATGTGAGGGTTGTAGAGAGTCAATTGGCCTTAACCACTGCTCAAGTCAAGAGGACGAAGGTCCCAGTTAAGGTATATACACAACAGCGGTGCCCAAGAGGGTCGGGACTCCTCCTCGGCTGGGGCGGAATATCGTTTGACACCTGAATCCATTGGACGCTGACGAAACCATCTGGCAAAGCTGCATACGAGCGCGACATCTGGCTACATATAACTCATCAGCTTTCACGTCGCTTCGGTATGACAGCAGTTCAGAAATAAGAGAGTAGGAGAGGGCAACAGACTGGAGAAGAGACGCAGGTAGGCCGGAGTCGGGCTCCAGTAGTTGAGCCGCAGATGCCGAATGAACCGTGCCAGCGTAGCCCATTTTCTATTTGGGCAACAAGGGCAACAGAACATGCCGTCGGAATCCGTGATGGCCTCAACCTGAGCAAGATCCGTTGTTGAGGCTTTGATCAGCCGTTGAGACGTTGCGGAAGATGCACATGCCATCCACTATATCCGAAAGCATACTTCGACCACTTTGGCTCCCGGTTTGCCGTATTTGGTACCGAGATCTTGTCGAGTTGATGGGTTGCTGCGGACTGGGCGGCAGCATTGGCATGCGTACCAGAAATAGGGCTACTTGGGGACGGCGAACATGCGCCCTCTTAAGTCTCAATCTGAGATACCGATGCCGACGGCGAGGGAATATCCATACTAGTTTCGATGTCTTCATGTAGTAGAGATTGAACTGGAGGCAAGCGAACCCTGCTGGTTGGAACTACGCTGATCTGGCGTGTACAGCCGCGGAGCCTCTCCATCCACTTCCAGACTGGGTCTTGGTGAAGAATGTCGAGTTGTGCTTCCGAACTGCTCAGCTCCAGCATATCATTCCTGAGGTGAATACCAACTGTACCCATCATAATTCGTCAGCTGGAGGTAGGGCTGTTTTGCCCACGCCCAGGCAGAGGAGTTTGTGATGAATCCGAGAGAGCTGCCCCAGCAAGGCTCAATCCGCTCCTTGCTACACCAGCCAACTGCATCCCATCACTGCGGATGTGATCCGAAATTTCGGGTACAACCTCTTCCGCGCTCGGGACGGCTTTCTCAACGTGTAGGGCTGGCTTGCAAACTGGCGCGACCATCTCGGGGCTTGTCCCAGGCTGATCTTCGTCGACGCTAAACTCATCAAGGCTGCGACCCGGTCTCGGCTGCTGGACCTCTGTTGCTTGGTAATTACTGAGCTCAAAATTCGGGCTGTCAGAGCAACGCAACCGGTTCTGTTTGGCATGATGCACAGGCGTCATCCGTCCAGCTTCCGGCGAAGACTGGTTTGTTCGAGGACTCGAGAAAGGCGACTGCAGGCTTCCATTGTGCTCGCCCGGTGGCGTGTTAGTGAAAATTCACAATTCCTATCTCTTATGAATAACTCACTGTCATATATTGACGGTTGATCTGCTGAGTTTGTGGAATTTGGTGTCTTCTGCGCACTCGCCTCCTGTGACCCATCAACACATAGAGGCGGCGTTCCGGCCATTCTGAGGCTTGAAACGCTGTTGCTAACGCTTGATGATAAATTCCGAGGGCTTTCGTTCGTAGACTGCGGCTTGTTTTGGTTCTCTTTTGAGTTCGCCGCTTGTGCAGCATCAGCGTCTTGGCTCCCCGGCTCTGCTTCGCTGCTAGCCATGCCGATCTGGCCTACCGGTGGATAATTTCCTGGCAGATTCTCCTGCTGTTCGCAGAAGATTTCAATCCATTTGTGTGCCACTGTAATGAAGTCGGAATGCTGTTCGCGTCGCGCCAGGTACTGCCGCAGCTCCTCGTCCTTGAGCGGCTTGCCCGCCTGGGCTCTCTCCTCAAAGAACCTCTGCATATCCGTCAACTTAGATTTGCTGCTCTCAAGGGCACAGAGCACTCGCGAATATCTATCCTTCATCTCCCCGGTCCACTTGGTGCTGTCTCTCGGGAACTTGCCCGCGAACCGCATGGGCGTTCGACACAACATCTTGCTCACGTCCTGGAGGATGTGGTCGAGAGTTTTTAATCGGTATAAAGTGGCCTCGGATGCCATAGCATGGGAGTTTCGCACTTGATCGCTCGTGTTTTCCGTTGCGCTGCTGGCACCTAAGGCAACGTTGCCATCGACTGGGCCTGCGTCTTCCATGTTTCGCTGTTTTTGCCGCTGTTGACCCTGAGCCTGAACTGAATGGAGTTGTTCCTGCGCATTTACCTCAGGCTGGGAAGTGTTTAAAGGCTCATCACGGCTGCGGCTCCGTTCAATATGGCGGCCACCCAGCGCTGCCGCTTGAACAATACCGGGCTCGGAACTTGGTTCTGAGAAAGACGTTCGGTGTTCTCCGCTAGCCGCCATCTCAGGATCCTCCTCAGTCGTGGACAATGGGCTTTCATCTGGCCGCCGAGGACCGTCAGACCTACTGCATCTTGGTCCCAGAGTTGGATGATGAGTCTGTAGATGTCGATCGTCCTCACCTGTAACCAGTCAGTAAACTTCAAGCCATTGTTCAGCGATACTGACGGACTTTCACCAAGTTTTCGCTGTTTCTCCCACCGCAGGGAAGTCGGCGTGCTGTGCTTTCTCTTATACTTGATCCGTCAATATCAGGCTCTTTCCAGTGGAGTAAGGAGTACTCACGCTCTTGGCATGGCTATCGTTGCCGGTGATTTCCAATTCAAAGTCTGCCCGGTGCAAGATTGATTGCGATTGTTCTGCCGATATAGAGTCGTTCTGCGGGTTTTCGATTGATCCATGCGGGTAGCAGTGTCGCTCGCTTTTGCCCGACAAGCTCTGTAGAGTCTTTTGCACACGTGTTGGCCCCAACACGGTGACGAATCGTGCGCAAAACCTCTCCCAAACAGCCTCAATTTGATACTTGTAGGAAGATTCTGCATCTTTGAGTCCGGCTTGGTGGCTAATTTGGAGCTTTTCGAGTTCACGGCCGTAATCCACAATCTTCGTCTGCAACTCGGACCGATCAATGCCGGTCTGACTTGAGTATAGCGCCTGCCATGTCTCATCGAGGCGGGCATTGACAATTGATAGGCTTTCCTCGTGCTCGCAGCGCGGTGACCTTATGTCACGAAGCTCTCGATCACATTGGGCAGTATGAATCTGCAACTGCCCAAGCCGACGGAATATGGATGAATCCGGATATGCCATTGCATGGGCTTGAGCGTGAACGAATTGAGAACAGTTCTGTTGAAGGCAGAGGATGAGGTGTTGATCGGTCAAAGTGAATAGTTTGAGGCAAAGTAAATCCTTTTCTCCGCGGCTGGTGGTCGGTGGGCAGTGTCGTCGGTGCTCAATACCTTGGGGCAGCAGGTAGACCTAATATTCTTAATGTTGGCCGCTGTCACTCCATAAGTAGATATCTGCGGACCCACAGAGCTACAAAGATGGATAGGAGTAACTCTAGCAAGTCGTGAACGCCTCGCGTAAACCCGTCTCGTCCGATTGGACTAAACGGGCCGTTCTGGCTACTACCTCCCGCGCCATCCTTTGGACTTGTGGCTCCAGAGAATGCAGTCTCTGAAAGGCAGTAAGTGAACAGCGGTCCTA